>JADLZK010002944.1:0-66074 GCA_015847255.1 Hyparrhenia diplandra
TCTAACTAGTCACTCGGTTATATATCTATGTTCCATTATCTATATATATATGCCTCGATAGAAGAAACTCTCCATTGTCCTTTAGGCGAGTGGAAAGATAAAAAGACTTGATGGACAATGGAAATTTGACTCTTAATTATTAGGTATACATGTGCATCGGGCCGGCCCAGTTCGGCCTTGGTCGGTCGACGTAACAGGCCATTGGGCCCCTAACAGTCCTCCACTAGCAGCGGCCGCTTCCGTGCACGCCCATGGGCCGGCCCACCGGCGAGGGGCCTTTAAAATCACGCCCAACTATGGTTTTTTTTCTCTTTTTTTGGTGCGTTGGTGGCTTTGTTGGCTTAGTTGGCTGTTTTTCTTTTTTTTTTTTTGAGGTGATAGCTGATGTAATTTGGTGGCCTAGTGGGCTTTTTTTTTCTATTTTTTGATTAAATAGCTGGGCTGTTTTTTATTTTTATTTTTTGGAGAAGATAACTTTGGACCGGCCGCGCCGGCTGGCTCTTGTGCCTGGGGTCGCCAGGCACGGCCTACTATTATGGGCACCGGGCTGGCGAGCTCCCTTTTCGGCCCGGGCCGGGTTTGGGCGGGCCGAAAAAGCTCCGTACCGGGCCACCGTGCCCCATGCTTTTTGCTCAAGTTTATTATTAGGTATAGATAGGATGCGATCCAAGAGGTGGTGATTGCAATAGAGTCTAGGATAGTCGAAGCAGCGGTGATGGCAGCAGAGACTAGGAGGCAGTCTAGGAGGGAGGGAGAGAGAGGAAGAGAAGGAAATGAGGTCTCCCTTGGCCAGAAACTGGATACGGGATTTAAATTGAAGCTCGGTGTCACACTGTCACATGCTAGGGCACCGACCTCGGGGCCATGATCTATGGTGCCGAGGTTCTGCCACATCGAGGCCACAATGGCATCCACGTCATCTCTAGCGTGCCTTGGTTAGGGCACAGTGTCGAGACATGTTACCTCGGTGCCATGGCTTACGGCGCCGAGCCGTAGGGTCCAAAAATGGGATTTTGATATAGAAAAAAATGTGTCAAGCAAAAGCCAGAAATAAATAAAAAGAAGTTACCTCAATGACCGAGTGTCAAGCAAACTAAGGCTTTGAGCCCAGAAAACAGAACATCCAAAAACAGAAGCCACAAGTATACCCCGATTTGGGTTTACCACGGTCGATATTCTTAGCACAACCAGTGCACTCTGTAAGTGCAGACCAAACACATCTTCTAGCTGCCCGTCACATTCATGATTGCTGCAAATCAGAGGATCCACTTCCGACTTTCTCCCAGGCCGAAGATTTTGGTGCGAAACTTTTTTCAGGGGTCTGTTCCCTATAAGTCATCTCTAGTTAACTTCTTATTCTAGACAATTAAGCACACAAATTTCCCTATGGAAAATGTTCTAAATCAGTTGTATTTTTTCTCTGAAAGTGAGCGAAGTTGGCAGTATTTTCTTCTCAAGTATTCACACAATCGACTTAAACTAACATGAGAAATGGATAACAGAATGCAACCACCTACAAAATCACCAATCTCATGCTGAAACAATCAAACTTGCATTCAACGATTATTCATTCTAGGCAGACTTTCATGGTTACAACTTACAGCCTAACAAAGCACAACAAAATACTTAAACGGTCATTCAATCCTAGTTAAGGTTCCAACATAACAAAGCCATCATACAAGCCGGCGTGAAATTATCGACCAAGTAACCTTCACACACATCTTAATGGGACCACAGGTTATTTCTCTTTTTTCTCCACCAGTGATTCCTGGAGTAAATCTAATGGTAGTGCTTTTAGTTTTAAAATCACCAGTCAAGGCAACAATAGATAATATCAGCTTCTCCCTCATACTGACAGCTACCACGTTTCGCAACAGTTGAACTCCCTTTCCACTGTTGGTCGTTGCTTCAACCATTTTGCTATCATGAAGCACAATTGTATTCGGGATACCAGTGGTGCAAGCAGTGATTTCTCCGTAAAATCTTCCCTGCAGAACTTCAAAAGCAAAAGTTGCCTCGATTGCAGTATGGACTACTGCATATGTAATCATCAGCTTACTGAGTTTAGTGGCCAGGGTCTTGCTTTGAACCTCCATTTCTTCCTGCCATCTATAATTTATGGCATCCAATGATAAGTAACCTTTACTTAGTTGTTTGTCCTTCTGCCTTCCAACACACTTGATCTTCAAATCAAACTCAAAATACATGTAGCATTCTAGCGAGTCCTCGTTTTGGGCCAGTCAAAATCAATGAATCATCCTGCAAAATGGTTCGAATGATAAGGCAGTGGTATCTTTATCTGAATATATTGCAATAAAAGTACAAGAAATTGCAACCACGGCATGCTACTACCAGGATGAAATATTTAGAGATTGAATGTTATTAGTGTGCAAGCACTTATCTAGAAGTATTTATCAGTATAGGTCTAATATTCATAGTACGATGAATATTGAAATCCCAAGGATAGGTCTCAAACATAAGTTCTACTCGCCCATACCCATTTTAAGACAACACACTCAATTATATAACCAATTGGCTCCATGTGTATTTACTATACTTAACTCAATAAAGGGAGTTGCATCAGCTAGCACAGCTGCTACTAACATACATGCAACAAAGAAATAATAAACTTCACATTTTTTTGTTCTGATGATTGACAAATTATATGAACATTTTCAATTTTAGAAATCTTACAATTTCATTAGAAAAGTGATAAATAGCACACACCACCAAGTATTCACCTAGGGGATTGCAGATGTTTATTGATAACCACAGCTAAATTGAGTGCAACGCATTATGTTCTTTGGTCAACGACAACCAAAAACTAAATATTTGGCATGCGAGGTCATACGATCTTAAGTTAGCCCACAATGCCTAGACGAGCATCTGATTTACCTCGGACAAGATGAGTTGGCAATGATCCCTATCTCTGCGGAAGAGATAAACACACTTGAGGTCGATGTTGTCTCTGGCAATTACAGTGCCATACAAGTCGATCGGAAAGCCAACATCAGAGGAGACTATCTTTATGGAGAAGACGTTTGCAGAGTCTTCTGGAACAAAGGGCCTATTATCGCCATCGCCATCAGAGGACAAGAAGGATATCTTGATGGACCTGAGACTTGCAGAGTCACTGGCAATGCGCTTCTTCTCACCATTGGAGGCCACCATATTTGCGGAGTCACCTTGGACAGTACCATGTGCATAGATCAATGCCTCAGTGTCTCTCATTGGACCAAGGGGCGCTGCAATGCAAGAAAAGAAAAGCATTAGACTTAGATTGATGCATGTCGGTTTTGGATGAAACCTAGACACCAAGGTATCCATGCACACAGCTGCTCAAACATAGTGCATTGTTTGTGGATGAGATCAACAAATACCCCTTAGGTAGTTAAATCCAAAGACAGATGAAGACTACAATCAAATAAAAAGGAAAAAAAAAAGTTGTGCAGGTACAATCAATTAGGTTGTGAAGGCACACATTGCGACTAGCTGTGCGAAAATTTTCAGCTTGCAATCGAATAAGTCAGTGATGGAGTGTCTAGATAACTCTAGATAGACAATTAGTTAAACAATCAAATAAGGCGATACAGTAAACTGGCATGGATGGCGAACAACAAAAATATGGAGTCGTCAAATCTATTAAGGTGGGTAACAATTGACATAGACAACTACGACTTACACTCCTCGTCGTGGTCGAATGTTGCGAGGTCGCCGACGTATTCCAGTCGGGCGAAGTAGGTGCTCCCATCCTTAGGATTGCACTCGCTGATCCGATCCAAGGCGGCCTGGCGAGCTAAGCACAGCTTCATGTTGTGGACCTCCTCCTCTTGTCTCTGCTTCTCTTTCTGCATCCGCCTCCCGTGCTCGGCCACCGTTGCCGCCTCGTCGAAGAAGAGAGGTTCCAGATCTGCCCATCCGTCGTCCCCGCACCCAGCGCTTTGCTCGAGGTGGTCCTCGACAGCCATGTCAGCTTTCAGCCTCCGCTCTGCCCACCCGTTGTCCCCGCACCCAGCGCCTTGCTCGTGGTGGTCCTCGACGGCCATGTTGGCTTTCCGCCTCCGCCGACGCACCTTCCTCGAGCGCGCCTTCTCCTTCTCCTTCTCCTTACCTTATCGAGGCCGAGACGTGAAATGCTTGCACAGTCGTCATCACACGCCGCGTAGGCGAGAGCCGATTCCCGCATCGCCGTCCGCCGCCGCCGCCGCCGCCGCCATGAACCCACAAGGTAAAGGGAACGAACGGATCGGATCCGATCCGATTTGGTCTGATTGAAATTACATTTGCTAGGGCTCCTGCCCACCTTATATCTGACCGAGCAAAAGAAATTACATTTGTCATCTGCCAGCCCAGTCCAGCCCAGCCCAGCCCAGCCCAGCGTTTGGTAACAATGATATTTTTTAATTAATCTAATCTAATTATTCTAGGACTCCCTCAATTATCACAAATTCACAATCGTCCAATTTTTCTCTTAAAAAGTATAAAATATATTTTTCAACTTTAAATTAAAATCGTTTAGTTTTTATAGTTTGTGGTTGATGATGATACGGCATGGTAAATCGGACTAAGTTGAAAGTAGTTATTTTTTTAGAAACAAAACAAAAACTAATAAACACTATGCCAAAACGTAACTATAGGGGCGAATTGGCTTGTAGTCCAATGGTAGGGCGGTGGAGGTGGGACACTACCCACCGGTGTTTAAATCGCGGTGCTCGCTCCTTTTCCCGGGATTTTTCCGGGATTTGCCGGCGTTATGCATTGATGGTAGCGACGTTCCCGTCGCACCAGGCGCCAATGGTGACTCGAAAATCTCTAGATCCGTCGGGTGCTTTCGGTGCTTTGAAGGTGCTCATAGGGGTAGGGGTCGTTATGCATTGATGGTAGCGACGTTCCGGTCGACGGAGGCGCCAATGGTGACCGGGAATCTCGGATCTGTCGGTGCTTTGAGTCCTTTCGGAGGTGCTCATAGGGGGTAGGATTTGCGTGCGTGTATTCATAGGGGTGAGTGTGTGTGCGTGTTGTGAATGTCTGCGTTGTCTTTGTGTAATTCTAAAAAAGACAACTATAGGGGCGACTGGTGACCTTGTAAAAATGATTTTGCCTACCGCACTTAATTTACCGTTCTTATAGTGGTTTTTTAGGACGGTTGGTGATGGAACCGCCCTATAATTCGAGCCGCCTCTACGGTGTGTTCCGAGAATTCATATTTTTAAATTTTAAAAAGAAATAGCGTAACATTTTTTAATCAAGCGAGCCCCCCATCGGTCAGCCACCTCCGCCGAAGTCGCAAGTGCCATGGGGGTTCAAACCCGCGACCTCCCCCTCGCGTGATACCTCCCCTTCCACTACACTACACACTCATATATAGAGTACATCCATATCTCACTCCAGATCCCAACATATTATATAAATTGGAGTGAAAATTGACTATTTGAGGCTCTAAACGGAAATCAAAAAGTGGTCAACTATAAAGTTTCATAACTTTTTAAGATCTATAATTTTCATCTAGGATATTTCTCCATCCGAGTTCATTTATGAAATTTGAATTTTAAATTTGAGACATTTGAGCGTGGTTTTTGCATGACAAGATGATTTCAAATAAAAAATGGTTAACTACAAAGTTTAATAACATTTCGAGATCTACAATTCTTATTTAGGAAGTTTTTTTCCATCCGAGGTCGTTTTGAAAAATTCAAATTTTAAAATTTAGACATTCAAACTCTACATTTTGTGCCATCAAAATAAAGTCAAATGAACAAGTTGTTAACAATAAAGATTTATAACTTTTCGAGATCTACATAGTTTTTTTAGGTTATTTTCCCACCCAAGATCATTTCATAAAATTTACCTTTTTAGTGCCTCATTTTTAAAATTTGGCGTCTAACTGTAGGGCGCCTCAATATAGAGTTGCCTCTCGCTATTTGATTAGTAGGAGGTGCCTCAAAACAAAAACCGCCCTATTAGGGACGACTGGTCTTGTGAGGGAGAAAAGGACCCTTTGCGCAAGGGCTCTTTATAGTAGTGATATATATCCTTACATATGTATACTCCCTCCATATTGAAAAAAAAAACGTTTTGGATAAGGTTTGGATCAAACATTGAGAATATAAATCATTAATAACTTTTAAGTCATTAAGTTTGAAAATGTAAAAATCATATAAATAGATTTGTCTTGAAAATTACTTTCATAAAAATATACATATATAATTTTTTAATAAATATTTTTTATAGAAAAGAAAAGTAAAAATTATTTTTTAGAGACGGTGTCACCTTTGTCCTAAACTTTTTCTTTTCAAGTATGGAGAGAGTATGTTAGGCAATCAATCATCTTATTAGTTATTTTTGTGTCATATTTACACCATTAAGTGTTCAATAAGTAACACAAGTAATTAATCTGTGTTGGAACAAAATGCATCACTAATTAAATAGATATCCACACCAAATGGGCATAAAGTTGTTATAAAAAATGTGCAAAAACTTGGTGTGCGGCAGATGCTTACGAGGAAGAAGGTCCGGGTCAACCGGCTTGCTCCCCGCCGCTTCCGCCCCTTGGGCGCCCTAGGACCCCTAGCTTGCGGAGCTCCGGCCAACCCTAGGGCGCCCATGGTGCCCCTTCTTCCACTTCCCCCTTCTTCGCCGCCGCCGCCATGGACGACCTCGACGCCCTAGCCGACTGTACCCAACCGGATGAGTCGCGCCGGCCCGGCGGCACGCCCCCGTCTCGTTCACCACCGGCCGAACGCCGGCCACCGCCGTGTCGCCGGCCAGCCGGGCGGGGCGCATTCTGCCGGCGGCGAGGATGGAGCGATGCAGGGGACCGGTCAAACCCTAAAGGTCGCCGGCGCCCGTTTCTCAATCACCGGCACCCTAAAGCTATGGCCGCCCCGATTCTCCACCCGCCACCGGCCCTGCGCCTTGCTCACCGCCTCCGGCTCCGGTTCCGGCGTCGTCTCCTCCTCGGGCGCCTCTGCTCCGCCTCCGGCCGGCCTGGGCGGGCCGTGGGCTGGCCCACCACAGGGTGGTCGGCGTCGGCGCGAAGATCCCCAGGGCATTGAAGCACTACTACAAAAGCGAACCAAGAGAGCTGCTGGATCGAACATTAGCGGCTCATAATTTGAGCCGCCCCTAATGTGTCTGAAAAATCGAGGGGTAAAGCAAAACCGCCCCCTCTTGGTTGGCACATTAGGGCAGCTCATGTTCTGAGTCGCCCCTAATGTGACCTGACACATTAGGGGCGATTATTTGAGCCACCCCTAATGTGACCGACACATTAGGGGCGGTTATATTTGAGCTACCTCTAATGTATCCTCAAATCAGGGGCGGTTATATATCAGCCACCCCTAATGTATTTTTGGTCAAACTTGGTCAAACGAAGCACTAAATAACCCCTAATATATAGAGTGTAGATCTTGAGATGCTACACAAAGTCGGTGTTCGTGACTTTTGAAAATGAGGACATCTAGGGCTCCAAAATGGCGTTTTTAGTTTGAATTTGCATCAACTATCAATTCAAATTGCATCAAATACAAAATTACGGAAAAAAAGGAAAAGTGGTATCGTCTTTGTTAAACAAAGGGGCAAAGCGAATCGCCCATGGCTGGATTCGGCCCGCGGCCACTGCACTGTCAGGTAGCGGCGCCCTTGTGCAGCGTGGGCCAAATGCGCCCCGGCCGTCCGATCTAGGGTGTCGAATCCGACCGGTTCATCTTTGTTTTTCGCTGGGTCAAAACCGACAAGCGGCGCCCCCCTCCCGAAACCCTAACAACATTTCGATTTCTGCCCTTTCTCTCCCGGCCGGGCCACGATCGCCCCTTCTTTTCTCCCTCCCTTCTCTTTATGCCGCTCAGCGGCAAGCCTTCGCTCATGGCGGATCGGAGGAGGAAGAAAGCGGTGCCGCCCGGTTGACGCTTCGCCCGCCGCTTCGCCCATGGTTGAGCGCCGCCGTCAGCGGCGGCCGGCGGTGCCTTTAATCCGCCGCGTTGGCGGTGAGCCCAAGGTATAAGAGCTAGCCCTGTTCTCGTTAGGGTTAGGAAACTTCCGATCCGAAATCGAATGAGTCAAATCCGATTCTTTTCTTTCTTTTCCGATCTAAAATGGGTTATACATTTCTTTCTTTACTTTGTTTTGATCGGATCGGGGCGGGCGGCGTGGGGGCGCGGATCCACGGCGAGCAAAGCGGATCCACGGCGGACAAAGGCGTGGGGGCGGATCCACGGCGAGCAAAGCGGATCCATGTCCTCCCGGGCGGATCCATCCTCTCCGGCGATCGGATCACGGGCGGATCTAGAACCGGCGGGCCGGCCCTGGATGGCACCCGGGGCGGAACCCTAGGGGCGGCGGATCGTCTTCCCGGACAGCGGGGCGGCGGATCCGGGCTGGGTGTCGGGCCCGTATGGGCCGGCATTGGGCCTGGGTCTTTTTCGGTTTATTAGGGCGGCTCATACGAGCCGCCCTAATGTGTACACATTAGGCGGTTGGGACAACCGCCCCTAATGTTGAGGAACATTAGGTGCGCTTGTTTAGGGGCGGTTGGAAAAACCGCCCCCGATGTTGACTTTCGTAGTAGTGAAGTGTTCATTCAGTTTGTTCCACAAGGATCTATCCGCTTTAATTGGCACCCGACAAACTCCAAATGTGTGCTTCATCCTTTATATCTCACAACAATTTGGGGCGTGTTTGGTTGCCGCCCAACAGAACATGCGCCGCTGTGGCGGCCCACAGTCGCCACACTCTCCGCCACAGCCGACCGGAGAAAAGCGGCAGCAGCGCTGCTGATATGATGGATGGCGCACTCTCTTTCTCTGGCGTGCATGATGATGCCCCACACTCTCTCTCTCTTTCCAATCTCTCTTTTTTTCTGCTGTGGTCCCTACATTTTGTACTAGTTGCCCGAGTGCTACAGAAAAAGAACATGGCAAAGGCAGGGCTGTGGCGAGCAAACACAGAACCATCAAACAGCAGCCGGTGTACGGGGCGGCCACTCGTGGCGTGGCGATCTGAGGTGGTGAACCAAACAACCCCTTGATCTCCTATCAAAGAAATATCCTACCCTGTCTCTCTTTTCAGTGTCCGAACTGTTAGGAACTGTGACAGTGTGCAGACCTTTGATTCTTGAACTGAAAGCAGAGTCATTCAGCTTGTACCATTGTGAATTTGTGACAGGGTCATGCCATTAGCCCAGGAAAAGGCCAAGGGTGGCGGATGTGGATGCCGCGCGCTCCTCGATCGCCCAGACCAAGACGAAGACGGCGACCAGACCATCTGCTTGCTCATCGTGACGCAAGTCCTGATCTTTGCGTAATTGGTGCCATTGTGATTCTGTGTTTGCCGCCGCGCTCGTGAAGGCGCCGGTGAAGCACCAACCAAAAGAAAAAGTACCTCACCCGGGAAGGCGCCTTGGTGCGCCATATATAGCTCTTTGGCACCAAGCAAATTGGCCGAACCAGCGAAGAAGCCGAGTAGGCACCGTCCTGTGTCCATCTCCAGAGGAAGCGCTCCTCTTGAAGCGGATCCAAGACCACATCGCGAAGAACGCGCTAGGTAGACACGGAGATAATGGCGAAAAAAATTACCTGAAGTGGATCCAAGACCACATCCTGTGCTCAGTCGTCCATGTTTGCTGTGCTAGTGAACATGCATGGACGCACCGTACTTACTGTGCTTGTGTTATTTATTTATTTGGTTATATATGTTGTAAACACTTGTTGTGCATCGTTATTTATTACATGAAGCTACACCAGACTTACTACAATTTTACTACTCGAAAGAAACGGTTTTTCTAGTTTGGCACGTACAGTTTCAGTCAAACAAAGTTTGGCACAGTTGGCACACAGGCATCACAGATTGTGACATACACGCTGACTGTGGAGCACCATTACTCAGTATACTCACTACAGTGGAGCCAACAATAGCCATGTTGAGTGTTGACTATATGCAATGCAAGCTTCATTAGAACGACCGGAAGCTGCATGCTAACCGTCAGAGATTATGACATCGATCGATCCACACGCATTGCAATGCGCGCACATGTAGGTATAGTAGTAAATTCAGCGTGTCATTGTTTGGTTGGGTAGCAAAGTTAGGCGGCCACGCATCAATCTAGTTATTTTGTTTTTTTTCTTAATCGCACACAAAAGCTTTGCGTGCGTGCTCATATTAAGAAAGAATATTGTTTACAATTACAAGTAGGGAGTGTTACAAATTTTCAAAGTGCTATCAAGCCCCAACCCAAAACTGGCAACATTCGCCATTGCTATAACCATAAAGTATCGAAGAAGGGGCCAACACACTACCAACAACGATCCGCATGAGAGGGCGCCTAAGCTATAACAACCCTCGCCGCGCAGTTGGGGCCATCACGCAAATTGGCAGCAATGCATCTGCATGAGAGGGGCCAAAGTGACATTGGCGGCAAAGCTTCCGCCTTCCCCAAGCAACCGGGCGGCGAGCTCCAACTTAGGCTGTGGGTGACAAGCTACAACCGTGCTCCAACAATGACTTCAAGAAGGAAATTGACATATGTAGACGCCAACAATGCTGGAGGAGCACATGAGTAGGACTTTTGTCCCCAACCTGCTCCAATTCAAGAAGCTTCGACAATGCCTCTAAGGAGGTAGATGACGCACACTGCGTCACCGCCGTCGGCCCTAGACAACCGGGCAAAGTTTTCACCCCGATTCTTGCCACGGACACATACTCGCACCGCCCGAAGCAACAAAGACGAATCAACGAAGCCTCGGCGCATAAACAAGGTTCCAACATCCACCACACCACGGGCCGAATCTATTTGATTTGCTGCTGCATTCTCACCACACACTTGTGGCGCTGATTTCGTGCCAAAACATGGCTCGTGTCTACATGCAGCTAGCAAGCAGGCTCTGACTAATATAAGCTTATTGAGAACAAAATGAAACTGTTGTCTGTCAGAAATTGTGACATCGGAAACCATCACTCACAGGCGGACGATGTACTCGGGCCCTGCTCATCATTACTCACTGTCAACCGCGTACGCGCTCGAGACTGTCCTCTCTGTCATCCTTATCCCATCCCAACGCCCTCACCCACACAGCTGTTGTCCGCCCCGATCCAGATTCGAACCCCAATCCACCACCTTACCGCCGGCCTCCACCACGGCACCCCATCCCTATGCACCTCTACCTCGACCTCCGGCTTCCACATGCGGCCCAAACTCCTCCCCACCAAGGCCTGCTTTGCGTCGAGCACCTCCTACCATGTCTGCCATCGACCTTTGCTCGAGCTCCGCGTCCATAAATGGGTCGCCTCTGCTTCTCCACTCCTACATGGCCGAGGCGCCTCGAGCATGAGCTTGCCCAAGATAATGCCTGTGGGTCGTCACTGCCTCTGTGCTCCTCCCAGACGGGGGCTGGGGTCGAGCGCGAGCCCCCCATGGAAGGGTCAGGAGGCCCCCGCACTGTTGTGCTCCCCCATGGTCAAGCCAGCGTCGACCTCGAGCTTCCCATGGCGGGAGGCCATGGCGGCTCCACCTCCACCGCCATGGTCTCCTCGCCTTAGCTCCCCCCACCATGGGCCTCCTTTGCATTTGCGCTCCTCCATGGCCAAGCGAGCTTGAGCTCGAGCTCCCCCATGGCTATTTCATTATAGGTTTTTCAAGTGTACCAGTATTTGAATTTGGCTGTTTCAGTAGAGGATTTTCAGATGTAGTTGTAGTCAATCTTGTTTTTTACATGCATTTTGTTTAGATGTTGCGATGCGTTGCCGATAGTTTCAAGTGTGTTTTCAGACTTGTGTTTGAAGTGTTTCTTAAGCATGTTTATAGTGTTTTAGCAGCTATCAGATGTATGTTTCAACAGTTTGTCTTTGGATGTTTCAAATGTAGATCTAGGGTTGCATCTCTCCTCCCTTCCACATCTGTTGATAATATTCAGTTCAAAAAATAGTTTTCTTCTTTTCTTGCATTATGTATTAGCAAAGTTCAATCCACGCTTCTGAACGTAAGACTGTATCCAAATATAGATCTTAGTACTCTTCCAGTTCCCGCAGGAATGCAATCTTTCCTTAATTCACTAAGCATTTGTACACCTCACGGGGAAGTTGTAATTGCACACTTATCTAACATTTTACTATATTCATATTATCAATACAAGACTTACACGTAGAACATGGCAGCAAAGCAAACCAAAGTGTTCAATATCTAAACCTCTCCCCCTCATTTATGATTTCCACATATAATAGGGCCTCCTTTTTCGCCTTTTCGGCATCTGTGGAATATAAGCGGGTGGGGATGAGTTTATCCCACCCGAAGTGCTTCCGAAAAAAACATCAAAGTGTTCATAAAGACTAGGTGATGATTTCTTTCCTCTGCATAACCAATTGCCTCCACATAGATACACGGGCGGTCATAATATATTAAAGCAGCATTGTTACAGCTAGGTCCTTAAGAAAGGAGCCCAATACATTAAGGTCCCTGCTGGACACAGTTCCTCAAATGGCACCGAAGCATAGGTTGCCGGCGGACGGCTGTAGAGGCGTCGTAGACGCATGGTGTCGTTGGTGCGGAAGGGCCTCGCCAAGCGTAGGCTTGAAGTGGTTGAGGGAGGCTTCATGTAAATGCATCGCCAACGAACCGAAGATAATGTTGAAGAAGTCGCCGGCGGGTAGAAGATCGCCGTTCCCAGAACCAGTGGGTGGCTCATTGCCGGACCGATGACGGGGGAACTTTGATGCAGGTTGCTGCTATGCTACTAGATAGAAAATAAAAATAAAAGAAAACGGTAAAAGAGGATAAGGATGAAAGGGGATAAGGTGGGAAGGTGGGAAAGAGCCCGACCACGCATTGGCGTGAAGGTGCAGGAGAGCACAACGTAGATGGCATGCTCCACACGTAGCAGGGGCCCCCACACATGCGGGACCCACCATGTGGTGCAGCTCATCGACAAAAACATCTCCCTCTCGATCTTGGCATGGCTCCAAAGCGGCGGCGGATGCTGTGGCGTTGATGGGAACCGGCGGCCGCGGCAAATCGGAGGAGCGGTCGACACTCATGGAGGCCGCGACAATGGAACTGGCGTCCACTCGAGCCGCGCTTGCCATGCTCTTCATCCGGCTCGGCATGGCTCGCACGAGACCGGGATTGGGATGCCGCCCGGCGGCGTAGGAGAGGATCCCCACGCCCGCATCGTGGACGCCCACATGCGCTGGGCGAAGCCCGGCTGCGAGCCCATCGTGGCACCAACGAGGTTGCTATGGAGGAGGATTTGGTCTGCAAAGAAGATGGTGAAGTCGGCTTCATCCTCGTCGCGACGACGGAGATCCGCTTTCTCCTTGCGCGCGTCGGCAACCGCCTGTTCCTCCTCCCCTTCTTCCTTCGCCCGCTCTTCCTTGGCGTCGGTGAAGCTGGAGAAGGGGAAGCGGGTGCGGAGGGCGGTGTGAGGGATTCGAGGAGGCAAGACCGGTGCGATTTCCACCCAAAGTAGGCGGTGGCCTTCCTTCGAGCTCGGGACCTCGCGACGTCGTAGATGTCGGCGACAAGGATGGAGCTTGGGGCAGCGCGTCGTCGTAACTAGATGCTACTGCCATGAAGGCCTTATTGTGATAGAGAATCTTACAAGGAGAGGAATGAGGGGATAAAGGGGAAAAGAGGGAGAAACCCAGCCCTCCTGCCTCTTCACCGGTGAGAACGCTGGAGAAGGAGGGTAGGGGGTCGGCGGTGGCTGCTGCTGAGAGGGGGGAAGAAGAACGACGGTGGAGATGAAGAAGAACGGCGGCGACGGCTTACTATGCTGAGCTTACTACTCGCGAGCTTTTTATTACAAATCGTTGGTTAATGTTGATGATGCATCGCAACATCGGGACCCCATGCCAAGGCATATGCATCATGTATTTTCTTGTGCGGTGCTCGTCCATTCATTGGGCCCTCCCCGCCTTACTCTAGTCGTCCCACACATGTATGTGTGTGCTGTCCCGATTGGAGTAGTCACCGCAGGCAGCATAGACACGACTCGGTGCATCACCGACGCGGGTAGCGAGCGAGTAGGCTACACTCGCAGCGAACTCTCCGGAGACGCTCTTGTGTTACTACCAAAGGATCTGCGTCTGTCATGACTCACGACGCGTGTGGTCGTCCGGTGGTGACATGCGGCGGCATGCATGTCTATTCCAACGCCGCATGGGATAGGATCGGAGCAAAAAGCAAACTTGACACATCACCTGTGGACAGATGCACAAGATGACCGACAAGGATCCTGTTCGATTATGCATTTTGAGCTTAGCACCATTTTCAATCCTACACAACTGAAAGCGGACCATGGAAACCACTACAGTCCTACCCACCTGAACCTGAAAATTTTCACTAATCCGAGCTTTTTCAACTTTTACCGCAATGAGAATCCTCCATCCGAACTTTACTACAACAGAATCTTCCATCTAAACCTTACTACAACTGAAACACTAATCTTGTCACTCAGGCCAGAGGGAAAGAGGTAACATCAGCTTGGAATCACTGGGGTAAAATTACTTCCAAATCGTTCACTTTTGCATTGTACTCTTCTAGCAGGTCCTCCTCCAAGGTGCTTGGATCAGCCCACATCTGGTCATAGTCCGACCCCCAAGTAGTAAACTTAATCGATGGTAGGAGTTGCTTCTTTTCTGCTTGGGTGGCGTTGTCTGGGATGAGGACATAGGCTGCAGATCCTGGCAGCGGACGATCGATCGATTCTGCGTTACGAGTCTTAAGCAACCATACTATCCTCCTTCTGACCGACCTCCTTCGGGTGCTATTGTGACCAGCGCAATTTGGTGTTGCTTCTGAGAATACCTGCGAGTGTCATCTGCAAGGGTCTTGCAAACTGAGCACAGTGTACTGTCACCTATCTGTAGTTTGTCAAAATCCATTTGCATGCCACTGTTACCGTAGTTGGATTTGTAGGGTAGCGGATTTGTGGACTCCAAAATATCCACACATGAAATGACATCTTTGAGACTAACATCCTTGAATAAGAGCCATCCGGGATGGTGGAAGAGCTCAAATATCCCAACAAGTAGAGGTCATAGAGCTTGATCAAGAATTTAGTTGGACGCGGACGCCTGGCATCTTCCTCTGTTACCCAACTTGTTGCTGGCCAGAACACAAGGATCACGTGGCTTGTCTCGGGAAGTACCGATACAGTTGAGTTGGCTTTGTCTAGTGTAACTACTGATCCTTTGTTCTCTCTCATTGACTGCTTTCTGATTTCATCGATAATAAAATCGATCATTCGAGAGTACTATCTACTATGGTTTAACGCTAGAAGTGATGTGAATAGTATGTGGAAACTGAAAAAGACAGTCTAAACAAACACATAATTCGAGAAACTAATCAATCATACATCGGAAACCTAATCAATCATACATAGGGAAACTAATCAATTATCTTTGTCTTCCAAAAAAACAACACAACGGACGCATACTCCATAAACTAATTGATTAAACAATCCATAAACATGTCAGGACCCCTCTGTTGGCGCCAATTAGCTAGCTCAGGTTTAGTACCACCTTGCCTAGAGAAGGGGGCCATGACTACCTTATAAAGGAGTGTATCCCTCTCCCATTAGTCCGGGCTTTTGGGAGGAATTGAGTCTCTTGCCTTATAAGTGGGCCGTGAGCGCATGAACGCCCAAATCTATGGTGGAGTGTTTGGCTAAATTGAGTGGACGCTGACAAATGGTATCAAAGCTAGGCCCATGCCCCCTAGGGGTCTTTCTAGGGGGGTGGGCTCAGGTTTAGTACCACCTTGCCTAGAGAAGGAGGCCATGGCCACCTTATAAGGGAGAGTATCCCTCTCCCATCAGTCCAGGCTTTTGGGAGGAACTGATCTCTTGCCTTATAAGTGGGCCGTGTGAGCGCATGAACGCCCAAATCTATGGTGGAGTGTTTGGCTAAACTGAGTGGACGCTGACAAAACATCCAGTCCACATCGAGAACACCAGTCCATCGTGCAAACTATGCCATATTCAAATGCAATTAATGCCACATTAGTTTGATCATGGGTGTTGCCTGGTTACAAGGCGGTGGCAAAGCATGTTTGATTTATTTTGTGATTCATAAATACAACAATCGAACTAAATGCAATTAAAGTTTTGTTTTGTGCTCTTGTTAAGAAAACCTTAAAACCACCCATGATTAGGACTCGATATGATGAACCCTCACTAACTTGATTCATAAATCAATACAGACTCGACATGATGAACCCTCACTAACTTGATTCATAAATCAATGCAACATGTAGCTGTCAGAATAGCTAGTATTTATAGTCAATGTTGAGTGGAACTAATCAATAGTGACTTTGATGGATTCAATGTGTATTGAATATGTGTTCATGTATTAGGGTTTGATTACGGTTTATGAAGAATTGCTTAGTGTTTGAATATTTGGTCATGTATTAAGGTTTGCTTATGATGTTTAACCATGTATGGAGACGATTTTGTAGGATTGGATTTGTTAATGTTTGTTCTTGTTTTAGTGATTTATTTGGCTTCGTTAAAAATAGGTATCTTTGACAATATATGGAGATAAAAGCTATGCTAAAAATAGATGGGTTTAATTGTTAATAATATTCCTTATATGTTTGTCATCCATGGTGTGTTATTTCTTTTGCACTTTTGTTTTTGCACTGAACTTATGTGTAATAGTTGTCATTGTTAATTTTGCTAGGTTAAATGGACTTGTCCCTGTTCGTGCACCATCCGGAGGACCATGGTGGGGAAGGTACATTCCCACCACCTCTGCCGTCACCGGCTTGTCACTATGGGTTGCCGGCCTTTGTGAAACAGTCAGGGCATCCTTTCTCCGCAGGCCGTGCCTTTTACTGTTGTCAACTATGGCGTTGTCCCTCGAGAGAGTCTGATAGTGGTCTAGACGGATGCCTGTTCTATAAGTGGATCGATGATGCAAAAGAGGTTAATCTTGACATTATATTGTTTCCTTATGACACTTGGAAGAGCGTTCCATATTCTCAGTTTGTTCGGTGGGTGCCTCCGCCACCGAACCCACCTGACATGATCGAAGCGGTGAAGACTGCCGTTGCACTGCACCATCTAGAGAATCCTCCTACATGCCACTGTGGCAAGACAGCGTTCCTCCAAGTTCCAAGCAAGCTGGATATGTTCACTCCATTCTACCGGTGTGGTCAACATGATTATGTAAGTGGTCCTGCGAGTCATGTTATTTGTGATCTTCTTTGTGTTGTATAGACTATAACATTGCAACTATGACATTTCAGAGTGGTTTTCCGGCTTGTGACTTCGAGGAGTACAACTATGGACCCAAAACTCCATGACCTACCAAGTGGTTTGTACAAGAGTGTTGGAACAACAGCATTCTATGGCCATGCCTTAGTCTGCCGGACAAGAAGTGCAAGTGTGGCTTCTAACTAGGGATAATAATATAGCCTGACCGGGAAAAAACTGATGTCATTGAGGACACTCTCTCTAGTGTGACTGCTTCTCCTTCATTCTTCTTCTTTGACTGAGTTATGATTTTAGCAATAATAGACGTGAAAAAAATGAATTTTGTGCTCTTGTTAAAAAAACCCTCGAAACCATCATGCTGTCCAAAACTAATCAATTACTCAACGTCTTCCATAAAAACACAAAGATCAGGAAACTATTGTGTCTTCCAAAAACAACACATACATCGGGACATTAGGAACATGAACCAATGGGGCGAACCCATACAAAACAAGTTGATTATTATTAGTCCACATACATCGGGAAACAATCCAGATTTGGGACTCATAGCCACAAATTTACTAGTTGTACATGATCCCCACATCCAAACTCTGAGTGAACTGCCCTACAAGTTGAACTTTCAAAATGGTCATTTTAGTCTTCAAAATTTTCTTTTTAGGTTACTTTCATCCTTATCTTTTAGAGTGATGGGTGGTGGGGAGGAGAGGCAGCACCTGGTGCTTACAATTGAGAGAGGAAGTAGACAGTCCCTTGCCCTCAAACCCTTTGGCAAGATATATAGGCAATGGTTACTATATGCCCTTGTTGAGGGTGGATTTTACATGCCACTCCATTAGCATTAGTTGGCCCTCTTCTAGGGGAATTTGGCCCATGTACCATATGGTATTCCATAACATAGCACCTCAACTATTAGCTCATGTTTGGAACAATATGACCGAAATACATGCTAATATTAGAAGAGACACAAATACATGTCGGTGCCAGTGTGGACGTGGTACTGCAACCGCTAGTTGGAGGACAAGTACTTGTGTCGGTAGATGTACCTCTGTAGCTACTTGTTCTCCAAGAGGAAGGGGACGGTGCCAGAGCACACCATGGTGCGCCACGGCTGCGTCAAGGAGTGCAGCGCTGCCGTGTTAGCTGCGCCATGGTGAGGAGGCTACACGAGGCATCGTATGGCACCGCGGCGCGCCATCTTCCTCCGCTGCCTCCTCGCTTGCACCTCCAACGCCAATGTCACCGACAGCGCCCAATGCACCTCCGCAGCGGTGAACTGAAAAGATACACTTTGCACTTATTAGAACCATGTTGGGACATTCAAATTCATCCCTAGGATTTACCACAGCCTGGTCTTCGCAATGGCAAAGTGGCGGTGATTCTAGTCGTCTAGCTGCCGCTAAGTCCAACTCCTTTGTCACTGGTGGAGGGTTAGGGGGAGATGGAACCAACCGCTTGAAGTGCTCACGTGCATGCCTCCTCTGTGGGTCGTCGAAAAGGAGGTACCTTGGGTCAAACTTATCAGTACCGTCGATCCACTGAAAGAAAAAGCACCAAAGATGCTCCTAACAAACAATATTACATGAAAATATTAGTGAGGCACTAACAAAAAGTAGAAACAATAATAGCGAAACAATTCCTTACATTAACTGAGCTGCATTCAGAGAAGTAACGACACGTGTGGCCAGATGTCTAGACTGGGAAACATTGGCAGGCCATACACAATTACAGTTAGGGACTGGAAGTCAGGAGGAACAAGGGCATCCTTGCTAGAAACGTCAGGGTATAAATTGGCAAGATGACCCCGTTTTTCCTACAACCATTTCCGGTACATAGATTGCATTCAACAAAGTGGAAAGTTAACTACACTATAAGGAACACAAATTAATGAAAAGAGATTGTACTATAGATTAAGAAATTCAACCTAACCCTAGTGTAACCAATACACATGTAACCCTAAGTAACTCGGCAATCAAACCATCTTTTTTATACCAGAGCATGCATAAATTGCCATCCTACAATGAATTCCACATACATTTTGGAAAATCACATCACCCAATGGATCAAATCCTCTCCAAAACAAAAACAACAAATTCAACTCAATCTAACTGGATAAAATGAAGGAGGGGGAGGAGGAGCACCTTGAATTGAAAAGGCGTTGAAATGCTCGATTTGGACTCCCTACACCTGCATTAAGGGTTTACAGTTTGTGGGAGAGAGGGGAGAGAGATCGAAATGCAAGACTTGTGCTGGTAGAATGGAGGGAGGGTGGAAGAAAGGCCACGACGTGACCTTAACTGCCCAGACCACAACGTTGAGTCATTCCGCAATGAGGTCTGTGGCTCGGCGTTAACTAACTCAACGACGAGGTTTGGGTTGGGCGAAGCCGCCATCCGCTAGCCCATCTATATATGCCAACACCAAGGCGTCGAGTCAGAGAGTGTCGAGGTATGAAGTCCAGCGTCGCCTGACACCTCGCCGACCCCACTGGGCCCACAAAACACAGTGGATTTGGTGACTGGGGTAGCCACTGACGTGGCAAGAGCTCGGCATCATCTCAGACCACGCTGAGCCACAGACTTCATCATGGTGTCCTAAGACGCCGAGAAAATGATTTGTTTCTTGAAAATGTTTTCCGAAGGGGCTATTTGTAAAAATGTTTTCTAGAAAGGACCAAATTGCAAATTTTCATGTTTTAATGCTCCGTAGGTCCAGAGCCGGGTTTCGATGACCGGGGTAAACGTGAATATTTAACCAAAAAAAAGTCGGATTTTGACCCGTTTTCCCCGCAACCATTTTCGGTCACAATAAGAAATGCCCATTGCCTGACGCAAAAACAATTTTAGCACTTAGGGTCGCGTGCATACTCATTGCCGAAGTGTGAAGTCATACAAATATTTTTTTTTTTCTCGACCGGGCCGTTCACTCGTATTTCATTAAGAGGGGAAAAATCAAATCCAAATACAACAAACCGATGCCGAGAAGACATCACAGGAGAAAAACACCAACGAAGACCATATACATAAACAAAAAGCAAGAAAAGCGAGGGGCAGGGAACCCTCCACCTAACAACCCCAAAGACGCTACGCCTATACTAAAGATAACTCAACACCTAGGTAGCTAGTAGCGATCGGAGCCGTAGATGATACACCTCGACAAAGCAAAGCATCTACCGGAAAGACAACTACCTCGGTGGCAAAGCATCCACCGTAACCTCCTTGGCGGCCAAGCATCCGCAAAAACACGACCTCGGTGGCAAAGCATCCACCGGAACCACCACGGCGGCAAAGCATCCGCCAGAGACACGACCTGAAGCTCCAATACCGGGCGGCAAAGCATCCACCGAAAATGACCAAGACTACGGCTACAACGACCACTAAGTTAGACACACCCGGGTGAGGAGAAACATAAAGCGCAAATAGGAGCAAATGAGACGACCAAAGCTACCACGGTGGAGGAACGATGGGCGTAGGGATTCTTCAAAGAACGCCTTGAAGAAGAGGGTGACGCCGAGACATGCCACCGCTGCTGGCCTTGGTGAAAAGGGGGGCCTTTCGCCCAGAATCCTCCAACGCCGATGACAGGAGCATGAGACTTGAAGACGACGCCTCAAAAGAAGGGTGCGACGCCAAAGGCGCCGCCGTCGTCCGCCCGATCAGATCGGACTAAGCTTTCGCCATGAACTCAAAGCATCCGAGTCACGCCCCGGGAGATGCGAGACGTCGCCATCCACGACACCACGGCATATCGATGATGAACCGCTAGAGCAACCGCCCACACCATCACGGTGGGGCGGCGGTGCATGTAGCCACGCCACCCAAACGGCCGCTCCGTCGCACACTACCAGAGCCACGCGCCGCGGCGTCACCGTCGGTTACCCCCGCCAAGAGGAGATCGGCCGACGAGGCCAGTGGCCTCGGCCGACGCCCGCCCCAGATCCGAACAGGTCCGGACGCCGAGGAGCATGGCCATTTGTTGGTCTAGGACACCGTGCCGGGGATGGGGGGCGGAGAGGTCGGTAGATCCAGGGCCCTAGGTCCGGAGGCGGCCGCCGCCGTCCGCCCGGTCGCCGGGGGCCACCCGCACAGCGCACCGCCCGCCATCGCCGTTGAGCGGGGGAGGCAAGGAGGAGGTAGACCGACGACAGATCCGGCGGCCTAGGGCCCGGATCCGGTCGGCCGCCACCGGTCACCGGGGCCGCCAAGCACCGCCGGCGAGGAAGTTTATGATGGAGGGGGAAGTGGGGTGGGAGGAGAGGGCGGGAGGCAGGCGACGCCCCTTTTTGAGGGCAAGCGCTGGGCCCCCGCCGCCACCGCGGGAAGGGCGGCGGCGACGGCCGGAGGGGCCCCGAGGGGGGGGATTCTTTCTCAACAGACCTCTAGTCGGGTCAGCTTGTGCAGGGGGAGTCATAGAAATATAATGAGGGCACATTTAAGGGTCGCATAGGAAATTGGCAAATATAATGCATGATCCTTGACTTATGTTAGGCAATACTTCATATTTGGTGATCGTAATGATCAGAAATTGTGGTGTAATAAGTAAATAAATATCAATACATTGTTGTTTAATGTGTGCTGAAATCCACAAACTTCGATCAAAGGAAAAGATTTGATAACGGCAGTAGTCTTAGATCAATACCTTTTATTTGACAAAGGACGATGACGGCCATGGACACTACTCCCTCCGTCCCAATCGAGTTTGTCACCCTGGATTCCGTGCCATCTTATTCGATGCTTCGTCTTATTCAAATTTTTTGCACAAATATAATTTATTTTGGTATGACTTATTTTATCAATGAAGATACTTGAATATTGATCAATTTATTTTATGATTTGCATAAATATTTTGAATAAGACGGATGGTCACACATGAAGTTCAAAAGTCAAAAAACGACGAACTCCATGGGACAGAGGGAGTACTAACATATGTCTAAGGAGTGCTGCTTTACTGTCTATGCCACCAAGCTTATTGTTTTGAATTTTTTATCATGCCGTGAAACAAAGGGAACTGAAGTTGGCCAGCTCTTCAAAATTCACGCAGGTAAACACCAATGGCATCGATGAACAATCCTGCACGTCCACAGAATCCAACAATGCTGCTGTTGGTTGGCGCGGTGATGCAGAAAGGTGTCCCATTCTCAGTGCCCCATTGGCCCCCAGGTTCTAACATTGGTGACGAGCTTGAATGAGGTTACGACGGTAACACATTCAAACGTACCATATGTTCCTGAAACTTCCTTCACATACTCAGCATCGTCAAGATCGATCTGAATGCATGAGGAAAGACATAAAGGCAGATTGTTTAGTAACTTCTATAGCTGCTTGCATTGTGTGCAGCAGAGAATCTATATAATCCAGATCGATAAAGTTGGGTAATCAATCCAATTAGTTAATACGCGTCATATTTACAACAACATTAATTATTTCTCAAAAGATAGGGGTAATCCAAGCGTAAAAAAACTCAATATAATCACCGTGTGAGCAGTGCCACCAGGTCCACCCCATGGGCCAGCAGTGTGCTTGACCAGCTTTATCAATATAAGTGAACTCAATAGCATCAACACAACCATCAGCGCGAATGGTGAGGCTCTGCAGACGCTTTGGTACCACCGTTGGCTCCTGGTCTGACCCTTCCCTCCACCCCATAATCTTGCCATGGTGGTGACAGAACCCTGCATCCAGTATCCACAAAGTTAACTTTATCATCCAAAGTTTTAAAAAAAGAAGAAGAAGTTTTATCATCCAAGAACAAAAAGGCACGTATGTCCTTCAGTATTTAAGAATACTTTCTATCTATAAAATTGAGTTATCTCTCACCTTTGGCTGTGAGCCAAACACCGGGCAGAAAACATGCATGGTAAGTTCATCAGAATTCCTACCACTGTCACCGCCAATACATTTTCTTTTTATGACACCCGTCGCCATAGCAAACACTCCAGTTCCACCGTAAATTGCCCATTCATCAGACCCACCAGTTATCATTCCATTGACAAGGAGCGTGGAGCCCTGGAGCCTGTATATTTAATTTGCAGGAATCATATATATGAATCAATGGATTGAAACCGCAAACAATTCACTACCGGAAAAAAAGCATCTTTGCCTTTTTATCGTCTTTGCCGTGTGCCCCAATGAAAACATTTGGAAAAAAAAAAACAATCGGCAAAAGTTGGCAAAGAAGGGGAATCCAGGAGTGACATTTACACACATATATACACAGACTTTATTATATTATATATATATATATACCTCTCGGTCTCAAAGACGATGGTGAATATTTGATACGTGTTACCAGCTTGGACTGAGAGGCCCTGCACACGAGCCACGAGTTTGGCGTCGGAGCTAGGGCCATCATAGGCGGGGAAGTCACTGAAATATCTCTTGCCGAGACCAGAATTTCCTTCCATAGATATCTCCCGGCTGTCTGGACCGGATCGACGAATATACAAGCTACGGAAGGTGAGTTTGGTGAACTCGGCAGATACAGGTGCTGCGATGGGAGTCACTACGAAACTAGCAGAAGGGTTCTCCATTGCTGAGCTAGCAGCTACTCTAATTTGCTGGCTAAAGCTCTCTTGTGTGCTCTGAGCTTACTTATGTGTGCCTTGCTTGAGTAGGAAGGGCTATGTATCTATATACTGGATGAATTCTCTCATCATGCAAGGTGCCCACATCATTTCCCACTAAGTAAGTTACTCCCTCTGTCCCTAAATGTTTGTCTTTAGAGAACCGTGTTTCCCTCACAAACACGCTTCTCTAGAGACAAACAAAAAAGGGACGGAGGGAGTATATCTATTCATGCAAAGTGTCTACATCATTCCTCACTAAGTCCACATCACTCTCCACTAAGTCCATATCATTCATTATTAATTAATTAAAAAAAAATACACATGTCATCTCTAAATACTAAAAATCTCTAAATCTATTAACACACAAGACATTTATACAAGATATGTATTATAATAGATTTATTTCTAAGAAAATCCTATATAGCAACGCGCAGGGTACGTATCCTTCTAGTTTATAGATGACCAATGACATGACCTAGCTACTCCTACTGGTGGTTGGTGGCCTAGTTTTTCGAACTGGACCGGACTGGTGGTTCGACCGCTAAAAGACCGAACCGAGCCTACACCGGTCCGGGTCACTTAAAAGATAGGCCATGCATTTGGACTGGGGAAAACCGGTGAACCGGCCGGTTTTGTTCGCCCCAAGGATTCCTGTACCTCCCCTACGCTCGGCGACCAAGACGATCGTGCGGAGGACAGCACGGCCGCAACCGCCGCCGCCGGCACGGGCCGCCCCTGGCGCTGCCCTGGGCGCGGCCCCCTGCCCGCGACACCGACGACGACTTCGACCCTGCTATCCTCCAGCGGGGGCGAGGGAAACGACGCTGTCTAGGATGACGCACCGGCCGTCACCGACATCATCATCGATGACACCGCAGCACCGCTGCTTCTTCCTCTCCACCGACACCTACAACCGCACAGGATTCTCCGGCAGCGACGGCGCCACCCGCGGCGCCCCTGCCCGTGGCGCCACCTACGGCACCTCCGCCCCCAGGTCACCGGACCTACCCCTCTACGCCACGCGCTTGGGCGTTCCGGAGTACGACGACAGCGACAACTCAGACCTCTGGATACGTAAGATGGAGCTACTGTTCGAGCTGAAGGATGACATCGACCCCGACTTCTACGCTCGGTATGCTAGGGTGAGCACCCTCACCCGATGCCACATCCCGGCCATCGTATGGCATCGCTCGGGAGGCTTTTTTAATCACGCTGCCGGCTAGTTTTGTTGCCGTACGTCGGCCCCGTATTGATCGGCTCGGCTCCCCGTAAGACCTATAGTTAGAATCTGCTACTACGTTTTCTATGGTCAAGTAAACGACGGAGAACTGTTGTACGCAGCGCTGCCACCGCCCACGCTCCCCTCGTCGTCTCTTGGCTACTTTCCTTTGTAGCGATGGCCATGATGGACGACGAAATCAATGGAAGTGAACGAGAGGCAGTTAACATCGCCATGTCCTGGGCATCGATCCCTGATAATTGCTCCATGCCATGTTTCTTATTGGACCTCATGATCGCTCTCGGATGTACATTACATTGTCCATCTTTGAATGATGTCGGTGACAATCATGGAGAAGAGGAAGAACAAATAGCACATGTTGGATTAGCGGAGAGCCATGTACCTACTGAGGTTAAAAAATTAAAAGTAAAAAAATAGAGCCTATAAATTATTTTTTTATTATACTACCCAGCCACGGATGCTCCTTTCGTGCAAGCTGGATATGTTGATTTCACCATGGTACAATCCAATATACTTTATGATCCTTCAATAATGGCTACTCCATACATACCAGGAGAATACACAAGACTTTTAATGATAGTTGATCAACATGCTACATTACAAGCTGCCGCTACAAAGTTACATTTCGATGGTGTTCAAAAATAATGAATCGATGTAATTGTGCTCTTTTGATGTTAAGGGAATTGTTTTGGTTTGACTAAATTTTGAAAGCATAGTTGTGCTATTTTGCTACTTATCTATGAAAATGTGCTATTTAACAATAGGACGGCGTACAACTGACGCGAGAGCCAAGCCGTGCCGTGCATGCGGAGCTGACGTAAACAAACCAGCGGGGACTGGGTTAAAATATCTAATCAGTGGAAAGAGTGCGGCATCGGGGTGAGGCGTCCGTGATAGTCCTAACTTCACGCCGGCGGAATTCGAATCGATCCGATCCTCTTCTCTCTTTAACAGCGGCAGAGCACACCGCCGCCATCCGTCGCCGCCGGTCCGGCATCCAGTTAGCGCGAGCGCCATCGATCTCCCCCATCATCGATCCCTCTCTCCTTCCTACTCTGTCAGCAGTTCGCCCAGCACGGCGCTACAGCCAGAAGACGTTCCAGGCTCGCCTGCCAGCTCGCCTGGGCCGGCCCGTGACCAGAGGCCCAAGAGGACGATCAAGCCCAATGTTTGATTCAGCAACGGTTAATGGAAAATGTAATAGGATAAATAGTGAGCAAGAGCTTCCGAGAGAGGGAGGAAAAACTTGTAAACATTTTGAATCCAGTTAATCTTTCAGCGTATCTAGATTAGCTTCCTTCTTCCCCGAGTTCTTCCCCTACCCCAAGTATTCTCTCCTCACAATTGGTATCACGAGTCACCGATTCTGGCCTCCGATCTACCTACCCACCACCACTTCACGAGACTCAGTCGGTCTCGCGGCGCCATGGAGCCAGCGCTCAAACTCGTCCTGGAGGAGATCCGCGCGTCCAAGGACGAGATGAGCCGCCTCTTCACCGAGCTCGACGAGAAGTGGGAGCGCCGCTTCACCGACCTCGACAACCTGCACGAGCAGCACGCCGCTGCGGTGGACGAGCGCCTCACCGCGCTCGAAGGCGGCTCGGTCGCTCCCGACCCCAACTTGGAGCAGCGTCTCGTCGCGCTGGAGGCGCTCCGCCTCGACTCCCTCCAGTCCGAGCGTGAGGCCCGCGTCACCGAGTTGGAGAAGATCGTCGCCGACCTCCGCGAGTGGCGTCCCGAGCAGGAAGGCGTCCTCGACGACCTCCGCCTCAAGGTGAAAAAGCTGGATGTCGGGTGGACTCGCGAGGTGTTCGATGGATTGCCGCACTCGCACCCCGGCATCATCGGCTCCTCTTCGTCGGCATCCGCGCGCCCATCTGCCGAAGTACATGCCGACGGGCCCCGTGGGCACTGCGTCGAATCGATTACACGGGATGGTGGCCATGGGTCGGTCATGACCGTGGTGCACATCCCGGCATCGGGTAAGCCTCCAGATCCACCTCCCCGTAGTCCTGTTCCTCGATCTCCCTTTATGCCTCCTCCTAGATGCCCTTTTCCTCGCCCTCCACCGCCGCCTCCTCCAAACCAGCTCATGTCAGCATCACCATTCCAACCACAGCCCCCACCGCCCACTCACCAGTTCATCTCCACGCCCCAATTGCCTCCCCAATACCCAAATCCCCACCAGCAGCCCATCGTTGCCGCTAATTCCACCGCTACGGGCCGTCTTCCTAAGTTGGATTTCCCTAGGTTCTCTGGTGACAATCCCCGCTTATGGCGCTCTCGCAGTGAGAAGTATTTCGCCATGTACACGGTTCCTGATAACCTCTGGCTCTCAGTCGTAGAGATGCATATGGATGGCCCGGCTGCTCTGTGGTTCCAGTCCATATCTTCTCAATTACCCTACCTAAACTGGACCACCTTTTGTAAACTCCTGCATGATCGATTTGACCGTAGTCAGAAGGAACTACTGATGCGGCAGCTCTTTCATGTTCACCAGACAAGCACAGTTACTGATTACATCTCTCGTTTCTGTGAGCTTGTGGATCACCTCACTGCTTACTCCTTATCCACCGATCCCATGTTCTTCACTATGCGTTTTATCGATGGTTTGAAGCCTGAAATCCGGGCTGTCGTGCTTGTTGCTTCGCCACAAAACTTGGACTCTGCTTGCTCCATTGCCTTGTTACAGGAAGAGGCGGGTGTTGGGGTCTCCCAGCGAGTTCCTCGTCACGGTGATTGGCGTTCTTCTTCAGCTGCGGGTCTTCCTGCACCACGTGTACCCTTGGCGCTGCCTGCTCCACCGTTACAGCAGCAGCCGCCAACGCTGCGGGCGGACAAGGCACCGTTACAGCCGGCGTCGTCTTCTTCATCTTCTCCGACTACACAGTCACCTGATGCGGCTCTCAAGGCTCTGAAGACATACCGTCGCGCGCTCGGACTGTGCTTCAAATGCAATGCAAAATGGTCTCGCGACCATCGTTGTGCTCCTGAGGTCCTCAATGCTGTCAGTGCTATCTGGGAGACATGCTCTTCAGAGGACTCGCTTGCCAGTTCCGATTCTGAGTCCCCAGTGGAACAAATTATGTTGGCAATCTCGAAGTCTGCAGTTGCTGGTACTCCTGCCCCTCGTACAATCTGTCTTCCGGGTCTTATTCAGGATATTCCAGTGGCTATGCTTATTGATAGTGGTAGCTCATCTTCATTTATCAGCCCTGTGATTGCTTCTCAGCTGACGGATATTCAGACTTATCATACTCCTGTTTCGGTGCAAGTGGCTGGTGGAAAAATTTTGCAGTCTGAAACAGTTTTGCAGCAGGTTCCATGGCGTGTTAGTGATTGCTTGTTCTTCTCTGATATGAGGGTTCTTCCATTGGGTCGGTTTGATGCGGTGATTGGTATGGATTGGCTGGAAGCACACAATCCAATGATGGTTGATTGGGTTCAAAAAGAGTTGATCATTCCATATCACGGTGTGTTCCGAAGGCTGCAGGGCACATTCTCTGAATCGCCATCTCATCTGCTGTTGCATATGGAGCCTGTCATCGAGGAACCTCCACCAGCTCCTTCAGCATATCCTGCTGCCATTCAGTCCTTGTTGGATGATTATCAAGACCTCTTCCAGCCTCCCTCTTGCTTGCCGCCGTCGAGGGCCTGTGACCATGAGATTCCTCTCATTGAGGGCGCACAACCGGTCTTTGTTCGTGGCTATCGTTACCCACCGAGACTGAAGGACGAGATTGAGACGCAAGTTACAGAGATGCTGTCACAGGGCATTATTCAAAACAGTACGAGTGCATTTGCCTCTCCAGTGCTCTTGGTAAAGAAAAAAGACGGCTCCTACAGATTCTGCGTCGATTTTCGGCAACTCAACGCCATGACAAAGAAATCTAAGTATCCTGTGCCGGTCTTTGACCAACTGATGGATGAGTTGGCTGGTGCGAGGTGGTTTTCCACTCTGGATTTGCGTGCTGGTTTTCATCAGATCCTGTTGAAGGCAGGAGAGGAATTCAAGACGGCATTCCAAACGCATGTGGGGCAGTACGAGTTCCGTGTGATGGCTTTTGGGCTCACTGGCGCACCAGGAACATTTCAGGGCGCGATGAATGTTACTTTAGCCCCTGGATTGCGCCGCTTCGTGTTGGTGTTCTTTGACGACATTCTGGTGTACAGCCCAACATTCGAGGACCATATTCAGCACTTGTCTCTTGTATTCCAGTGGCTTCGGGCAGATCAGTGGAAGCTCAAACTATCCAAGTGCCGTTTTGGTCTCCAAACAATTTCCTACCTCGGCCATGTGGTGAGTGAAGCTGGCCTCTCTACTGACCCCAGCAAAGTCCAAGCAGTGGTGAATTGGCCCCGGCCATCCAATGTTAGAGAGCTTCGTGGATTTCTCGGCCTCGCCGGCTATTACAGGAAATTCGTCAAGCATTTTGGCATCATCGCTAAACCTCTTACTGAGTTACTGAGGAAGGATTCTATATTTGTGTGGACCACAGTTCATGAGACCGCGATTGAGCTCCTGAAGGCTGCTCTCTCTTCAGCACCGGTTCTCTCACTGCCTGACTTCTCTAAGCCGTTTCACATCGAGACAGATGCCTCTGGCTCCGGGATTGGTGCTGTCCTTCATCAGTCTGGACACCCGATTGCTTACATTAGCCGACCATTGAGTACCAAGCATCAGGATCTCACCGTCTATGAAAAGGAGTATCTGGCTATCCTTTTGGCGGTCGATCAGTGGCGGCACTATTTGCTTCAGGCTGAGTTCTTCATTCACACAGACCACCAAAGTCTCACTCATCTGAATGAGCAACGTTTGCATACAGCATGGCAGCAGAAGGTCTTTACTCGCCTGTTGGGTCTCCAGTATAAGATCATCTACAGGAAGGGAACAGAGAATGGGGCAGCGGACGCTCTGTCACGTCGCAGCCATCCCCAACATCTAATGGCTATTTCATCAGTCAAACAGCAGTGGCTCCTTGATGTTGTTGAAGGTTATCAGTCTGACCCCACTGCTGTAGACCTGTTAACTCGCTTTGCTGTGGCTACCACTGAGCATCCACCATACTCACTTCAGAATGGAGTTATTCGTTACAAGGGCCGCGTGTGGTTGGGTGGTAACGTCAAAGTTCAGAATGCTGTCCTGCAAGCTTTCCATGCTGATCCTTTGGGTGGTCATTCGGGCGCACCAGTTACTTATCAACGCATCAAGCGTCTGTTTTTCTGGCCGGGTATGAAGTCATCAGTATGGTACTTTGTGCAAAACTGCAGTGTTTGTCTGCAAGCCAAACCGGACCGCAGTCGCTACCCTGGACTCCTTCAGCCTCTGCCGGTTCCTCCAGGTGCGTGGCATACTATTACGATGGATTTCGTTGAGGGGTTACCGTCCTCCAGTTCTGCCAATGCCATCCTGGTTGTTGTGGATGCATTCTCCAAATTTGCTCACTTTGTCGCACTTCGACATCCATTCACGGCTGCTTCTGTGGCTAAGGCTTTCTTGGATCATATCTATCGCCTGCATGGGATGCCAATTCAGATTGTGTCTGACCGTGACCGGATCTTCACTAGTGGGTTTTGGCAGTTGCTGTTCAAGATGGCTGGTACCACTTTGTTGCTCAGCTCCGCTTACCACCCACAGACCGATGGTCAGACGGAACGTGTGAATCAATGTCTGGAGACGTACCTCCGCTGTTTCTGCCATGCTTGCCCACAGCAATGGAGCCGCTGGCTGTCGCTCGCCGAGTACTGGTACAACACTTCCGATCACTCCGCTCTTGGTCGATCTCCGTTTGAAGTTCTGTACGGCTACCCTCCTCGGCATTTGGGCATCGACTTGGATTCTCTTGCTCCAGTACCAGATTTGCAGACCTGGATGTCCAACCGAGCAGTTATGCAGGATCTGGTTCGTCAGCACTTGTTGCGTGCCAAGTCCAGGATGAAACGCCAAGCTGACAAAGGCCGTTCGGAACGTTCTTTTCCCGTGGGAGCGCTGGTATACCTGAAGCTACAGCCATACGTGCAGTCTTCCATAGCACGCCGTTCGAGCAACAAGCTGTGCTTTCGATACTTCGGGCCGTTCCGCGTCCTGTCCAAGATTGGCAATGTGGCTTACAAATTGGCACTTCCAGCCGGCTCTTCCGTGCATCCAGTCTTTCATGTGTCCCAGCTCCGTCTGTCTCCCGGAGATGCTCAGGTATCTGAAGCTTTGCCAGCTGACCTTTCTCATCTCCAGGTTCCTCTCAAGATCCTGCAACGTCGCTGGACCTCCGGTGATTCTGCTGTCCAGGAAGGCCTCGTCCAGTGGTCTGGTTCCCCGCCGGACTTGGCTACCTGGGAACCCCTCGTCGCCTTGCGCCAGCAGTTTCCCAGAGCACCGGCATGGGGACACGCCGGTACCCAAGAAAGGGGAATGTCGCAGTTCGCCCAAAGACACGGCGCTACAGCGGAAGACGTTCGGGCTCGCGCCAGCTTCGCTGGGCCGGCCCGTGACCAGAGGCCCAAGAGGACGATCAAGCCCAATGTTCGATTCAGCAACGGTGTATGCGGAAAATGTAATAGGATAAATAGTGAGCAAGAGCTTCCGAGAGAGGGAGGAAAAACTTGTAAACATTTTGAATCCAGATTAATCTTTTCAGCGTATCTAGATTAGCTTCCTTCTTCCCGAGTTCTTCCCCTACCCCAAGTATTCTCTCCTCCCATACTCGTCATCTCGGATCCAGTTAGGGCGAGCGCCATCGACCTCCCCCATCAGCCCACGCGCGCCCGCCCGATCAAACATGGCCAGCACCGGAGAAACCGAACGCGTCCCCACGAGCGGGCGACAAACGTGTGCGGACCATCAAGTGCCCAAACCTCAAGGTATGTATGTCGTCGTTATTGTTGATTTCCTGCCCCTTTCGTGGTCTTCATTCTCTGATTTGTGCTTCTTTGAGGCGAGCTTGCCTTCTTCCTGGGCAGCTGCATGCACCCGTGATCTCATCTCGTGCACCTCCATGACAGATCAACCGGTAGAAAGAACCGGTAGAAAGAAAATGCCACAGCTAAACATAACAGGAGAACTAATAAAACGTTAGATTTCGGGTATGTAAAACAAGGATCTTTCGTGAAACAATAAAAATTCCTAGATATTCTATTCGGAATTGCTTGCTTTTTTTTTTTTTTTTTGAACTTGCCGAGCCGGCATTACTGCATTTCATTAACATAAGGACGCTCAGCCAAATCGCGAGCAATCACAGTTCTTACAGACTCTGGGAGGGGATCAGTCCAAACCTGGAACTGACCCGGGTCCCAACTCAACGCACGATGAGCAAGCTCATGAGCAACAGAATTACCAGAGCGGGGAATTTTAACCAAACTAGCGGTAATAAAGCAAGTGCTAATTAAATCACAAATCTCATGGATAAGACCACCTCAGGGGGACAGGCTATACGGCACCGGCGTTTTGACCGCCTCCACCAGCAGCAGAGAGTCAGTTTCAATTATTACCCTTGATACCCCAAAATGCGACGCCGCCTCAATTGCTTGTTTGAGAGCCAGGGTTTCAGCCATCATAGCATCCTGTGTGGCTCCAAGATTGCCTCCACCTGCCAGGACCCCGGACCCCTCGTGATCCCGAATGACAAAACCCCAGGCCCCAGTCTTCGAATCAGCAACAAAAGCACCATCCACATTGATCTTGAGCACATCAGCTGGAGGCGGTAGCCAGGGAGCACTGCTCAGCACCGGTGGGCATCCTGAAGAGCTAGAGCACAGGATATCCCATGTCATCTGCAACACAAAGGCTACCGTTTCCCGGCTGTTCGGCATCAGCTCTCCAGCATTGATCTTGTTACGTACTGTCCACCAACGCCAGATCAGCACGGTGACCAGCGTACATAGATCCGGTCTGAAGGACATGATAGTGCTAGCAAACTCCAACCCCGATCTTGCTGACAATAACCGGAGTCTATACATTTCAAGACCAAGCTCCGTCCAACACTTCCGGACCTCCTTACATTTCAGGAAACAGTGCGTTGCATCCTCATCAAACCTACAGCAGACAGGGCACACCGTGTCCAAACGGATCCCCTTCCTCCTGATATTCAGTTTAAAGGCCAGACTATTATGAGCCACTCGCCAAATGAGCTGTTTGATTTTTGGAGGTCCATGCAGCCGCCATATATTCTTCCAGACACTCTTACTCCTATTTTGACGACCACCAGAATGCTCCCCATGCTGCTTGATACGTAGGTTTTGGGCATTGTCTTCAAGAACATGGTAAGCAGACTTTACCGAGAACATCCCCTTCGGATCATAGTGCCAGGCTACCATATCTTCCCTGTCATAGTGCACCGGTATGGTAAGAATGTTCCTAACATCATCCTCCCAAAACACAGAATTCAGCAGATCGGTGTCCCAGTAACCTGTGCCAGGATCAATCAGCTCGGAGACCTTGGAGATTATCACATGCCCTCTAGGCGTTATGGGGCGCCTACTCGACCCGGCAGGGATCCATGGGTCCTCCCAGATACGAACAGACGTGCCATCTCCAATTCGCCATATAATACCTTGCTCTAGAGCTTTGAGACCCCTCAGTATACTCCTCCATGTGTATGAAATTCCAGGACCTTCACTCGCTGCCCAGATGTTTCCATCCGGCCAATACTTGGCACGTAGGAGCTGTGCACACAACGAGTTAGGCTGCTGGATCATCCTCCAGCCCTGCCTAGCAAGCATCGCTAGGTTGAAGAGATGTAAGTCTCTGTACCCCAGCCCCCCTTTTCTCCTTCCGACTTGCAAGTGTTTGCCATGGGAGCCAGTGAAGCTTCTTTTCATTCTCTTGCTGTGCCCACCAAAATCTGCAGATCATCGCACTAATCTCATCACACAAGGACTTTGTTAGATCAAAACACGACATAGCGTAGCTAGGGATAGCTTGCGCCACCGCTTTAATCAATGTATCTTTGCCCGCCCTGGACAATAATTTCTCTTTCCAACCTTGGATACGCTTCCACACTCTCTCCTTTAAATATGCAAATAACTTAGATCGGGACCTCCCCATATACACTGGCAACCCCAAATACTTCTCAGTCTTAGCCTCATGGGTCATCTCCATCGTGGTTTTAAAAGCCTCTCTTCTTTCATGATCACAGTTCTTGCTAAATAGAACTGAAGACTTCTCCTTATTTATTTTCTGCCCCGAACATTCCTCATATAGATGTAGCACATGTTGCAAATGATTAGCACTCCGTTCATTGACTTTTAGGAGTAGCAAGGAATCATCTGCAAACAATAGGTGAGAAATACTCGGTGCTCCTGCACATATAGTGACCCCCTCCATCTGGCCACTATTCTCTGCGCCTCATTCAACAAGCACGAAAAACCCTCCGCACATAGCAAGAATAAGTATGGCGATAGCGGATCTCCCTGCCTTAAACCTCTCATCGGTACAATCTCTTCCGTCAATTCTCCATTAACCTTGATTTTATAAGAGACCGTGTTCACACACTGCATAATCATATCAACCCATCTAGCATCAAAGCCCATTTTTTCCATCATGCCCTTTAAAAAGTGCCACTCAATTCTATCATACGCCTTGCTCATATCCAACTTAACAGCAGCAAAGCTATCACTCCCCGACCTTTTATTCTGCAGAAAGTGTGTCAATTCATATGCAACCAGGACATTGTCCGTGATAAGTCGCCCGGGGACAAAGGCACTTTGATTTGGCGAGATGATTTCATCCAAAATCAGTTTCAGCCTGGCCGCAAGAACTTTGGATGCAATTTTGTACAGGACATTGCATAAACTAATAGGGCGCAGGTCCTTTAGACTCTCCGGCTGTGGCACCTTGGGGATAAGCACAATCATGGTTTCATTCCACTCCCGAGGTATGGCCCCCATTGAGAAACAGCATGACCTCTCTTGTGATATCATCACCCACAACATCCCAATATTGCTTATAAAAAGCGATGTCATACCATCAACCCCGGGAGCCTTAAAATCACCAATACCATCCAGCCCTGCCTTTATCTCTTCCACCGTGAATGGACGGAGAAGAGAAGTGTTCATCTCAGCTGAAACACGCGCTGGAACATGCTCCAGCAGCTCATTCATCCGGGCCCCTGTAGTGGCAGTAAACAAATTTTCATAAAAGTTAGAAATATGAGTCTCCATCTCCTCTTCATCCTCCACTACATCTCCATTCTCCTTTACTAATTTCCTAATCCTATTCCTCCTTCTCCTATCCGAGGCATACTGATGAAAAAAACTTCGTGTTCCGGTCTCCCTCTTTTAACCAGTGCACCTTGGCCCTTTGGCGCCAATAGATATTCTTCCTCTCCTCTAAACAACCGAGCTGAAATTTCAGCAGCTCCTCCCTATTTATTGAAGATTGAGACACTCCGTCCCTTCTACAAGCCTCCAACGCCTTCTTTATTTTTTTTATTCTTTTCTCCAAACTCCCTAACACATTCCTTCCCCACTCTCCCAACTCCCGTGACACACTTTGTATGGCATCACCCACCGAGACCCCCCTAGCTTCTCTAGCCGTCTTCCAAGCATTCTCCACTATTGTGCCACACTCTTCCTCCTTTACCCACTCAGCTTCAAAACGGAAACCATGCTGTCCACCCCTTCTTCTCCCACATAACCGAGGAGGATCAGTATCGACAATCACCGGCCGATGATCGGAGTGCCTTGGTTCCCCGTTTATTATATGATACAAGGGAAACTTCAGCGTCCAATCCTTATTCGCCACCGCCCTGTCTAACCTTTCCCGAATGTAGAGGTCAGCAGTGTGGCCGTTATTCCGCCATGTGAAGGGATCCCCCTCAAACCCCAAATCAGCTAGCTCACAATGCTCCGAGCTTCCCTGAACCGATCCATACAGCCTTGACTCCGTGGTTGCCCCCCTTCCTTCTCACCGGCCAGAAGGATCTCATTAAAGTCGCCCACGCAGATCCAAGGGGCGGTGCCGAGACGCATTAAGGGTGCGTAAGGCCCGCCACGACAACCGCTTATCATCCGGATCACCATAGAAGCCCGTGAGCCTCCACGTGAAGCCATCCTCCTCCGTCACATCTGCGTCAATGTACAAACGCGAGATGCCACGGACGTGCACATCAATCCCCCTCCTCCAAAACAGCGCTAAGCCACCCCCATGAGTTGCCGAACAGTCCTTGGCCATCATGTTCGGCAGCCCTAATTTCCAACGAAATCCACCAACTCTGCTCTCTGTCATTTTTCGTCTCCGGTAAAACAGAATATCGGGTCCTCCATCTTTCGGACATCCAGAAGACCACGAACTGCCGCGCCGTTCCCCAACCCGCGGCAGTTCCAGGCTATGATCTTCATTGCGCATCGCAGGGCTGTTCCGACAGCCCCGCCTCAGAGTTTACAAGGTCCACCTCCTCTACCGACTCCCTCACCTTCTTACTGATTCCCTGGACATCAACCTCCATATTCTCACACTCCCCCTTGCGCTTCCTATTGTCAGAGCCCAACACCTCCACGGCACCCTCAATAGAGCTGACAGTATCTTCCCCCACAACCGTACGCTGGATCCTCCTGAATTTCTTCCCCTTCTTATTAATTTTTTCCACTCCCGACTGCAACACCTCTTTTCCCTCAAGCACCTCTTTCTCTGCACATCTCCCACTTCCCCCGCTCTTCTTTGTCCCCGAGCCCGCCAGCTCCACACCAGCCTTCTCAGTAAATAAGACTGTCTTCACCGCCGACGTCTGCCTGCCAACAGCATCAACCTTCTTCAGGGGGCTGACCACTTCCTGCTCCGACGAGGCAGGTTTATCACCAGGCACCGTTGCCGGGACCACAGCCCCCTCTTTACGCCAAGAGGGTACATCTGATCTCGACTTATCGTCCGACGGTAGACCGCCAAGATCCCGAGCCCCCACTCCGATCCGCTGCTCTCCCCGGGAACTCTTGCCGTTTGTAGTTGCCGGGCTTGCGAGGTGGGACGTATCGCAGCTCCCTCCCAAACTGTGCTCGCTCGATCTTGTCTACTTTCAGAGTGCAGCTTCGATCAACATGGCCAACACGACCACACCGATAGCGAAGTCAGGCGGGCGCTCATAAGTGATCGGGCACCAGCGTTCACCCTTCTCCTCTCCAATATCCACCATGACTCCCCTCCTCGGAGGATTGCGTACATCCAGTCGGACTTTAATCCGGAGTGCACGACCAACAGCCAGGTCATCCGCCCCAACATCAGCATCCATGAACTCTCCCACTTCATCACCGATCGCCCGGGCGACATCACGGTTCATGAGGCCAAAGGGGAGGCGCTCCACCCGCATCCAGATCGGGAACATGGAGAATACGTAGTCCTCCACAGACTTGGTGGGATCAAAATCCGTCACGATCAACAGTTCCTTAGAGATCGTCAAGGCCCATCTTCCATCGCCTTCCCGAGCCCGGACTCTGGTTGAAGGTGATGACGAACACATTATCTCCTTTATCATCGCAGCGATCCCCTTCACCGGACACCAAATCCAGCCAACCGATTGCTCGATCACATCACCCCGAACGTTTCTCTCTGTCAACAGTTTGGCCACCGCCTTGATCGGCTGACCCCCCCGCCGCCACCACCGATCCACTCGGCGCCCTAATCTTGATTGTCTTCTTCTCCTCCGACGACAGATGCATCTTCTCCAGCAGTCCCGCAACTCCCTCCATCTTCCAAACACCAACGACACCCCCCTTGACCACGAGAGATGCGGGCGAACCGGATCAAGGTGGACTCTTGAGTGCACAAGGCTAGCAGGTGTTTAGGGTTTAAGGTGGTCTCGCGGTGAAGAGAATACCAACGAGAAAGTATGTGGATCGCACCCGGGGATGGGGACGACAGGGGAAGAATTAGGATAACAGGTGAACGGAGGAAGAAGATGGAAGAGACGAAATCCGGATCGCCGGCGACACCCTTTCGAGTCGCCTAGGAAAACCCTAGGCGCCGAGAAAAAGTGCTTGCTTTAGACGGTAACTAACAGTTTTTGCCAGTCTGAAGTGGAAATATACAACGGGCAATTTTATGTAGTATGTCGTTATTGTTGATTTCCTCTCAATTTTATATTTGTTATGATGCTAGCAAGGTGGTTCGATCGGCCGATTTAATTCCATGCATGACCCAAAAGTGTACACATCTCTCACCTGAAAAATGTACATGTCTCTTTTGATGATTTGTTGTTCCTAGGGAGATTACAATGCCTCGCGCGCCATGCGTCGCCAAAGTTCACGTCTCAATCCCCAGAAGAACGGAATTCCGCTGATATCCATTCCCGATGGTGATGAAACAACGGACACGGACAATCCGGTTCCGGTACAGGTACATGCACTTGACCTGATAGATGTTTGTTTGGAGATGGAGAGGTAGCAAATGAACTGCTCTTGTCGTTGTGCATGGAAACACACATTATTTAATTTTCTTGCAGAAGCGAAGTAAGCAGACTCTCTATTGGACGGAAGGTGGTAAAGATCTTTTGAAAGCTTGTATGAAGGTGATGGATGGGGGCATCATTTCAAAAGGGCTAGAAGCATCAGGTAAGCCACCACCACCACGAACCAAGTGGCCTTGCCTTGCATATGCTTCTTTCTGACCAACCCACTTCTAATTTGTTCAGATTCTGATCAAGGCGTTTCCCATGGGTCTTCATCATGCGAGCGGAGCCCCAATACCAAGGAGACTCACACGAGAGGGGCGACTAGTGCCAGCAGCGAGCCACAGCATCAGCAGGCCATTTCAGGGCCAAGCACTTTGCTGCCAGGGGCAGTGCTCGGCAAGACGATATCACCGTTAAATGATGAGACCATGACAGTCCAGCACAAGGTTTTTTGGTCCTTTGCAAGTGTACAGGTATATATAGCCCATGTACTAACCTTGAAACGTGGTAAAATAATTAGCACAACCCTAACCTGTGTGTGTCTGTGTAATAACCTTGAAACGTGGATTTCCAGGCAACAAGTGGTACAGTTAGTGCGGCAATGGTGAAACTAGTTTCAGTCGATGGAGAGGAGAAAATAGCAAGTTCAAATGGAACATGTCCGGTCGCTGCAGCTTACAACGCTATTAACCAAATAATAAAGGTTTGTTGCCACCACCTTTAATTCCTTACACTTGTAGGGTAGGTACATTTGTAATAACAGTAACAGTTAGTAAAATAATAGAGCAACATGGATGCTGTATTTTTTATTCTTTTGGTTGACCATCGGATGATCACATTAATGAAGAGAAACTAATCTTATTGGGCTAGAGAACAATATATCTACAGGCTCCATATCCATTTTTTTTTTTTTTCTAAAAACAGATTCCAAACGTCGTTGTCCGAGAAAATAGGACCACAGCCACAGCTAGCGGAATTGCAAAAACTCATGTTGTTGTTGACGTCACTGGAGATGCCTTGGCTGGCAAATCTTTCAGGTTACTATAGTCGTCCTTTGAAATCTGTTCTCATTATTTTCTTGTTCCATGCCAATATGCCATGCATGCTCTCTGCTACATCTCTCTGTATGTATTTGTTGATTTGATTTCAGAGGGAGCGGTGAAGCCAACGACGTTGTTGTGTCTAGTGTCATGGCCTACCTGGATGCATTGAACAAGATTTGCATTTGCAGTTCAATATTCAGCAGTTTGATAGACATCAACACCCGTTCTGATGATGAGCTGCAGGCCCTCAAGGAAGAGAACGCACGTCTTATGAAAGAGAAAGCGGATGAGCAGGCCCAGATCGCACATATCAAGAAAGACAACGCACGTCTCAACGAAGAGGGCACACGTCTCAAGGAAGAGACCACACGTCTCAAGGAAGAGATGGAGCGCTGGTCGGCTTGGTATGAAGACGTGTGTCGAGCTACTACCGTTCTCCAGTCTGCGCTAGGTTGGCTGGCCTGACCCGTTATCATTACATCTTTATTTTATTTCTTGTGTCGTTGTGTTTTGACTTTGAACGGGTGACCGACCATGATGTGCTATCGTGGTTGGCTATTGACTTTTGAGCATGCAGAGTGCATCCGCGGCCCGGATCCTCTGACTGGGAACGTCTTGCAGGCAGGCTCCCATTCATCTTTCATCATGGACTATCCCATGATGAACCATCAGTCAGAGTGGCAACCCTAGCCGTAGGAATGGTTCCCGGCGTCCACGCAAGGTGCTTTTCCCTGTTTTGCCTGGTTTAGCGGACACACTGCACTGATTTTCCAGTTAAAAATTATCAAAGACCTAACCAAACAGCTACGGCTATCTCCTCATGCAGTACTGAAACTGAAATGGAGCATATTGTCCCAAGGACCGGCCCAGTAACAGTTGAGCAGAAGCTTGGTGGTCGCAGAAAACTTGGAAGATCAAAAGTGTTGAGTTCTCTGTTGGAAAAGAAAGAGTCAAAGTGAAGCAAGATGATGACATGGCGTCTGCAGTGGTGTGCAGCAGAGGTGACCATGAATCTTGTACGGATGATCGTGAATTTGTGATTGTGTTTGAACTTTGGATATACATGACTCACATATGGAGTAATAATACAATAAGGATCTCCACGTATATACATTTAAGTCACATGCATGTGTTCCATAATTGCCGTGCATGCTCCTATATCAGATTTATTCAACAGTTCTGATTTATTCAAACTCTTACCTCCTAAGAGGTAATGTTTGTACCATAGTAAAGTCTCTATCTTTATGCATGTCCAGATTATTCCCTACGTGTATGGACACGCTAATCATTTGTGTTCGAATTTATGATTTTTTTCATGCATTAAATCAACTTAATATACCGCATGAGCAATGAGAACAATTTCATCTAGCTCTTGCAACAGGGAATATGCAAGGACTTTTTTTATGGAGCCAACAAGGGCTTGCGGCCGATGTGGAAAGAGTTGAAGATAGGAATTAGCACGGAATTAGGGATCGAAATATCTAGAACAGCACAAGATAGATACAAAGCTATTCAGAGTTCAGGATTCAGAATATTTGTTCATCGTTATCTCATCAGGACGGTTACACGCGTCAACCAACCTCGGCATTTGCCAGCTAATCACCGACACGCTAACGAAGGGCCTAAGTTCTTCTCATCTTTGTTCATGACAACATGGCCAGCTGGCATACTGATGCTGAAGCGTCGAATTTTAAACAAATTATTATTTGTTCCAGTTTCAGCATATCTGCATATATGGTCCAAGGCTTCTGGCCAACTTGGCAGATCCAATCTCACCATGAGTTTTGGCCGATTTCCTCATTGTTAGAATATAGCTGAAAATAGAATAGTAGACTGGGTAAGCATGTTGACCAGTCATATGGCTGGCTTAGAGTGAATGAAGGAGATCTTGACCGAATTAGTTCTATGAGCCTCACGTCAAGATCTCCTCACCCCTATATGTAACAGCCCTGTCTCATTCTATTATCCATCGACCATTACACGCATCCTACCCTTTCTTACATGGTATCACTTGTCCGGGTTCTATCCTAGGCTTCAGGCTTCCGCTCCCGCGCCGCCCCTGGGGAGGTCAATGTTGATCTCTGCCGGGGGCAGCGCCCTCGTAGGATGCACGGCCGATCCTTCTGATCCGCCGCGTCGTTGTCGTCAACGCGCAGCAGACCCACCTCTCCGCGTCGTCGCTGTCATTGCCGTCGCCGCCAGCCGCCTCGGGTGTAGGGCGCCGCCGGGAGTCCGTCTTCTCCGCGCGGGATCCGCCGCCGTGGAGGCCCGCCGCCTTCCCGCGGGATCCGTCGCCGTGGGGGTGGCCGCCGCCTCCATGCAGGTGTCTACGTCGCCACCTTCTCCGCGTGGGATCTACTGCAGTGGGGACCCGCTGCCTTCGCGCGGGATCCACTGCCGTTGGGAGGCCATCGCCTCAGCCGGGTCTGCCGCCCTCCCTCTGTTTCCCTCCGCCTCTCTTTTCTTTTTCCTGTGGCTGTTCACCACGATGGGGAAGAGACAAGGAGAGGGGCTGGAAATTGATTGGAGGCACCCGAGATTGTATCCTGGTTCGTCTGCTGCTGCTGCTGTTTTTTTTTTTTTTTCCGATCAGAGATCGGTTTGCGTCGCCCTGCCGTTCGTCGCCATTCAATCGTCGACGCTCCCAAAGGACGAGGTTGTTGTTGCACCTTCTAGGCTAGAGCGTGACCTCGTGGTCAAGCCTCCCTCGCCGGTGTCGCCGCCTATTCAGGTGGTAGCGCCACTCGCCGCCGGTCCTCGTCAAGCAGGCACTCGATCCACCTCCGCGCCTCCAGCCGTTCTTACGCAGACACCGCCGCGGACCTTTTGAAGGAAGACGAAGTCGCCACCCCTGCTCTGAGCGTGACTTTTGCTGCAACTTACGCTGTCGCCACCCCTCTCCTGAGCGTGACCCAAGTTGCAAACTACGGCGTCTACCATCATCGTCCGCCGCTCCGGAGACCAGGACGATTCCCACCATCGATGGCTTTCGAGATGCAAGCGTTCACTAAGGCGCTGAAGGAGCTCCTCGACGACAACTGCGCCAAGATCAGCCGATGCTTCGACGAGATCGAGACGCGTCTGCGTCGCATGGAGTACGTCTACACCGCCACAAGGATTCCTCTACGTCCCCTTCGCTCGACGACCATGATGACTGCGCCGGAGGACAGCACAACGGCAGCCGCCATCGCTGGCATGGGGCCGCCCCGTGGCGCTGCCCTGGGCGCCGCCCTCTGCCTGCGACACCGACGACGACTTCAACCCTGCTATCCTCCAGCGAGACGAGGGTAACGACGCTGTCCAGGATGACGCACCGGCCGTCACCGACATCGTCATCGACGACATCGCAGCACCGGCTGCTTCTTCCTCTCCACCGACACCTGCAACCGCGCAGGATTCTCCGGTAGCGACGGCACCACCCGCGGAGCCCCTGCCCGTGCCGTCACTCGCGGCAACCCGACCTCAGGTCACCGGACCTACCCCCTCTCTACGTCACGCGCCTGGACGTTTAGGAGTACGACGGCAGTGACAACCCCGACCTCTGGATACGCAAGATGGAGCTGTTGTTCGAGCTGAAGGATGACATCGACCCCAACTTCTACTCTCGGTATGCTAGGGTGAGTGCCCTCACCTGATGCCACATCCTGGTCATCGTACGGCATCATTCGAGAGGCTTTTCTAATCACGCTGCCGGCTAGTTTTGTTGTCGTACGCCGGCTCCGTATTGATCGGCTCGGCTCCCCGTAAGACCTATAGTCAGAATCTGCTACTACGTACGTTGTCTAGGGTCAAGTAAACGACAGAGAATTGTTGTACGCAGCGCTGCCACCGCCCACGCTCCCCTCGCCATCTCCTGACTAGTTTCCTTCGTAGCGATGGCCATGACGGACGATGAAATCGATGGAGGTGAACGAGAAGCAGTTAACATCGCCATGTCTTGGGCACCAATCCCTGATAATTGCTCCATGCCATGTTTCTTATTAGACCTCATGATTGCTCTCTGATGTAGATTACATTGTCCATCTTTGAATGATGTCGGTGGCAATCGTGGAGAAGAGGAAGAACGAATGGCACATGTTGGATTAGCGGAGAACGATGTACCAAATGAGGTTAAAAATTAAAAGTAAAAAAATGGAGCCTATAAATTATTTTTATTATACTACCCAGTCATGGATGCTCCTTTCATGCAAGCTGGATATGTTGATTCCACCATGGTACAATCCAATTTTCTTTATGAACCTTCAACAATGGCTACTCAATACATACCAGGAGAATACACAAGACTTTTAATGTGTCATAAACAGTCTAGATTCGGTTTTGAGCGTCACCTACGAGCTTCGGGCGAGTGGCGGCGGCGTGGGCGGCGGCGCGAGTGGCGGCGTGGTGGCGGTGAGGGGGCGCGCGGGGAGCGAGGGAGAGAGGAGACTATATTTTTATTGCTTGCTTACCCCAATGAGATTACAGGCTAGTAGGACTTGTAATCTAACCATTCTCCTATAAGGTTTCCTTATATGATTGGAATACCTTTTACAAGCAATATTTATTTATTTCCTAATAAGGGTCTTCTTGATATGATTGAAATATCCCCTTTTTCACACCAAAAGTCCTTAGATAATCCAAACTTGATGACGAAGGAGAGTTGGAGGCGGAGAAGGCGGAGGGCGGGGCTGATGGCGTGCCGCGATGATGACGTTGTGCCGCGGCGCTTTAGGCCCTCCGAGCCCGCCCGGAGGAAGATGTTCCCCACCATTATCGTCGAAGAGGAGGACGCCCCCAAGATTGGCGTTTGGGCGTGCCGGGTCCGTAGCGAGGATGATGAGGGAGACTTGTCATTGTCATCGCTTGCGGATGTTGGGACGCCCGATCTTCGTGTGGCCGGTTGGGGAGGTGGAAGCCCATCCATGCTCGCCACGCCATGCCAGAGCTCGCCCTCCTCGCGAGTCGGAGGAGAAAGCAAGTCATCGCATGGAGGTCCAATAGCCGGGGGGGGATGGAGAACCAGGAGACGGGAAGGACCTCACAATGCCTTGATGGGCGGTAGAGGCTCCGATGATGACTCCGGTGCGGAGGAAGATGTTGCCGTTATCGCCGAAGAGGAGGACGCCCTCAAGATTGGCTTTGACGTTCAGAGGGAGATGATCCCGAACGCTCCTTGTTGGGGAGGTGGTGCCACCGCCACGTGTAGCCTCGGTGAGGAGGTCATGCAGAGGTCCATCACCGCGGGGGGATGTAGAACCGGTGGAAGTCGATGGCCTCCACGGCGGCAGCGATGGTTGATGCGAGCCCCGATGTGGTGCCCGTGTGTAGCGGCGGAGGTTGCCGCTGGGCTGTCCTCCACGGCGCAGCGCTTTGGGCGGTCGTCGTGGTCGTCGGGGCCGGAGGTCGGGGATCGTCGGGCGGTAGGGGATAGGTGTACTCCATGCGACGAAGACGGCGTCTCGATCTCGCCGGCGTCGGCTGATCTTGGCGCAGCCGTCGTCGAGGAGCTCCTTCGGCGCTTCGTGAACGCTTGCATCTCGGAAGCCATCGATGGTGGGAATCGCCCTAGTCTCCGGATACCACCGTCACAAACCGGCTAGATTGGGCTGGTTTTGACACGTCACCTACGAGCCGGGGCGAGGGCGGCGGCGTAGGGGGCGGCGACGCCCGGCACACTACTACAGAATTGTCCATCACCGCCGGGCTCCAATCCCCCTTCACCGCCGAAAACCGAACCGGCAGAACCATAGCGGTAGTGATGTGGGGTTTGAAACACTACCGGGTCAAAACACCGGCGGTGATGCGAGGAGAGACCGCCGGTTTGATATCGAACCGGGCAGCGATTGTCACCAAACACCGCCGGGTGTTCCACGACCCGGCAGCATTTTTGATCCAAGCAATGCAGGTTCGAAGTCAGCCGGCAGAGTTGATATTGGGAGCACCGTCGGGCTTTAACGAACCGACAGAAGCGTGGGGATAACACTATCGGGTTAGACCGAGCCGACAGTGTATCGAAGAGCTAACAATGGCGGCTTACTTTGAACCCCGCTGAACTTTACGTGAACACCGCCGACCGATCTCAACCCGACGGCGTTATTAGAGTGGAGACTATCGGTTGGTTAATGCAGCCGAAGTGATGTTTCGTCGTCTATGACAAGTTAGTAATTCAAACCGATAGTGTTTGGTATAGTTACACTACCGGTTTGTTGCTCATTCACTGCCGGGCCCATGCCACCCGGCGTTTTTGTTTTAAATTTTTGAATTTATTCGTGGAATTCAGCTCTTTTTAAATCCGAAAAATCATCATACATTAATATCGTCAAAACATTACAGGATTTAATGGTTACATACAACAAAATCCACCTAATGTTCTAGAAACTAAGCCTACATGAACTTCTAAAATAAAAACACCAATGACCATAGAGTCATAGACATAAATAAAAGCATGACATCTTTCCAAAACCAATTAAGCAGCAATTCTCGCAATCTTCATAAGTATGTGGGGTGGCTTCTCTTCAATCTCCAGGGCCGGCTAGTTTGCACCATTGTAGGCGACGACAGCTTCACCTTCGGTGTTGTATTTTCTGTAACAATTATTAGCGTAGCCTTGGACTTGAGCATAGCAATCTTCCCAGGTTAGATAGATCCCCAAGACGCGACCAACAAACACAACGCATTACCACGCCATGCTTGCCTATACATGTCACCAAAATAGGATGATATTGCTATGTTATTCATAAAAGTTGTACAAGAAGTTAATGGACATATATTTAAAATATCCAAACCGGATTTCGAACAACACTAACTCATGAATTTCAATCACAATTCGAGCACAAGGTTGCAGTGACCGAGACGGGCATTTCAACGAACACCTCAAGGGCAGTGACCAACGCACTCACCAAGCTTTCGTGCGCCTCGTGCGCTCCTATCTTGTCTTGGAGGATTTGAGGACGACAAGGTCGCGGACGGTACGGCGTCGGGCGGTGAAGAGGAAGACGGCGTGAGGCTGCGGACGGCAGAGAGTTGTGGCGGCGGTCCTCCGTCGGCGTGGAGGAAGACCAAGCGGGCGACGCGAGGCTAGGACAGCGGCGAATTAGTTCTCATTCTCATAGGTAAAAACTCGTACACCTAAAGGGATAATTAGTTCTCACCGTGGAAGGGGCCGAAGGGCAGAGGATGCCGGCGTGGCGTTGGGGACGTCGGAGTGGAGGAGCGCGGCGTGGGAGAATGCCATCAAGCCTCGATTCCGCTGGAGTGGAACGACCGGGGATGCGCGAACGGACGGCCTGGGCGGCGTAGGGGATGACGAACAGCGACGTTGGAGTTGGTGGTGCGCTCCATCGGCGAATCTGGTGCTCTTTCGAGATTCGGCGCTGGTGGGGAACGAGAATGGCGCGGTGTTCAAATGGCTTGCCAAAATTTCGCTCCGAGCCACTCACCTATATATATAGGTGTTGACACCTGTTATAGCATAATTTTACTAGTCAACTAAACATGGATAAGGGCTTAAAATGAATATCAACATAAGACTAGGGGTCTAACTAACATAATTCCACGAGCTTTGATGATTTATATCTTCTCAGGGACTTAACAGATAAATGTAGAGAAGAATGGAGAAAGTTCCAGAATATATCTCACATACGATGACAAGACTTAACCGTGAAGTAACTCAACCCGAATTGTGGACTAAAACATTCTAGAAGACACCAGGAAGGACCTGACAGCATGGGCCCACCATGGCCTGGCGGCCGCCAGTGAGGATTAGGCCGGCCGCCAGGTGGGTCCCACCTGTCGGTCTCATCTTCCTAGGTCGGTTTCAAACCGACTTTGAGGTTGTATCTACACCGTTGCCAAGGTCGGTTTGATCCAAGGGCTATCGTTCATCGCCAAGGCCTATATAAGAAGACCCCCTGACCCCAGGGTTAAACCCTAATTCATTCTATCTCATTCTATTCATTATCTCTCAGTTGTTGAGGTGTCCCAATGTAAGGATAACCTCTCTCTGGGATTAGTAAATTAGAAGTAGATTAGAACTAGATTAGCCATGTAATTAGAAGTAGATTAGACATGTAATTAGAACAAGATTAGATCTAACTCAGATCTAATCAAGAGTAAAGGAGAGTGGAGCTATGCTTATGTTCTGGAGATGTCTTCAGAGTATGGTATGTCTTTGTATCTTCTCTACAAGACTTATGATTCATATACTTATCTTCTCTATTCACTTTCATGCTTTTCATATATGGTTAAGTATAGTTGTTATGCTATTGCATGGGATATCCGCTCGTATTGAGGACTCTAGTTATTCATGGTAGCTAGAGTAGTAATCGATAGTGTAGACTTGGTGTCTAGGCTATAGGTTACCTAAGGTTGCGCCCAAACCTACGGATAGTTGTGGTAGCCCTAGGGGTGACAGCCCTGTCAGGTCTTTGTAGTCCACCACGTATGGGTTGGTGTTTCGTAGAGGTTTAGGCAGCCTTCTCCCACCTACCTTCTTCCCAGTCTTTCTCGAGAGTTGGAAAGGAACTGTTGCTCCAAAGTGCATTAGTGTAATTGCTATCATAGAACCTAAGTAATAGAGAAGTACCCAGGAACCTTGATCTCTCCCTTTGACCTCTTGATTAGTTTAGTTATTCTTTGATATCTTAGGTAAGTTATTATTTTATGCTTTGATATTTACTTATCCTTTAACATTTACCCCCTCACTTTAGTCTAGTGGTTTGCTAAGTTAGTAGATACATGATTGTGACTTATTAGAATTCTTTAGCCAAAGCTTCCCTGTGGATACGATACTCTAGAATACTCATCCTAGGGAAAAGCTACAATGGTAGGTGTTCTGTGCGCTTGCAGAATCCTTCATATTCTTTTAGCACTTAACAAATGCCAACAAGCTTTTTGGCGCCGTTGCCGGGGATGCAATTGGCCTAAAGATTCTAATGATGATCATGATGTCTGCTAATTTAGTATATCACTGGCTTTAGTTGGATTACCCTTGTTCTGTTGAGTTGTGGAATAGACAGGACAAAAGATGTCGTTGCGACCTTCCGACAAGATTCCACAAGAAAAGAAAAGAAGAAAGATTGAAGAACCCAGGGTGCCTGATCATTCAAGATTTATCAACATTGGAACCCTACCATCTCAAAGGTATGTATTTAAATATTATTCTAACCATATGTAGATTAAAGAAGAAGTCGTCGTCATAAGAATTCAATGCACACATCTCAAGTGACGTACATAGAAGCTGCACATCATGGTAAGTATAATTAATAAAGGTGAGAAAGTCTTGCTCATGGACTATAAATTGATTGAGTAGTTATCATTTAATTTCTTGTATTGCATTGCATGTTTACTTGATCAATTCATGCATTCACTCCATTTAGTTTATGTTTTCTCATAGTAGATCCATTGCATGTTTAATTCCTTGCATACATTCATGTCGTTTGCATCAAAAAAAAAAAAAATCCATCACCATGATCATGCTCTTTCATCTCTATTTTAAATCTCTATAGTGCTTTGATGCTATCTTTTGTCTGCTATAGTATGCTTTAGTTTGAGAGTATTTCTATATGCATATAGGGTATTTCCCAAAGGCTTTTAAATTAAGTGTGGTGTTTAGGTTAAACAGACCTTCCTTAATTGAATTAGACATGGAGTCTAGTTTGGTTATTGAACTGAGAATTGCTTTGCGTAGACTTTGGATATTTTGTTGGACTAACCCATGCAGAAAATTCTCAAAATAATTGGGGTAAGTCAAGAGATGAACTCATATTAGAGATGAAGCAAGGCATATGATGAACTCCAACCTTATGCAAAAGACACGGCTCAATCATCATTGATGGAAGAATTGTAAGTATCAAATATCATCCACTCTGTCTTTTGCTACAAGTTACCTTTACCTTGATCCACATACTAGAGTGCAGCCATAAATAAAATGTGTATAAGACATGATAAATAAAATCTGTGCTAAAGTAATCAAAGAACCACCTTCTCATTAGCATAGATAAGATCTTATGAACTTTGGACAACAAACCCTGCTTCAACCATGTTGTATATTCCCTCGGGTATGTGTCCACTAATATTTTGCAGAAAAAGAGTCTATGCTATGTCTATCCAATAAAGAAGAGTGTCATACAACACGATCTAGAAGAAGCTCTCACTTTCGAGAAGTGGATGGACAAAGCAAACAGACCAAAAGAACATCAAAGACAGGTAAGTGAATATAAATCGCATATTTGTATGCATGTTCTAAAGAAACGTCTTATGTTAATAATAAAATAAAAAATAATAATAATAATAATATATATCCGAGCACATGGAGGCTCATGGTAAAAGAAACATGTTCCTAGGACAAGTTCCCTTGGTATTATTCTTGGTCACTAAACTTGCAGGAACAAAGGATGAACAACATCTAAGGACATGGTGATTGCAACACACAACTAGGGATGGTTCAAAGCATTCATACTTAAAGCGCCGAGTGACAGGAAGGCTCAAGCATGGGGAAGAAGGTCGACTCCTCTAAAGATCATCCGACATTACTCCTCCTCTACTCAAGCTTCCGTCACTCGACATGCTTTGGTTTACAATCCCTTTACTCACAATTTTTTCTCTCTAAAGTTTGAATGGTTAATAGATGTCTTGCATAAAAATCAAACTTAAGATATCATAAAATTTCAACTAGAGAGAAAGTAATGGTGAGCATATAAAATATCCAATCAAAACTTCTTCCGGCATAAAAGCAACCTTAAGCTCCATATCGGTTCTACCCTTGTTTACAATTACTTGTATTCCTTGGGTATCTACTGTCCACTAATACTACAGGAATAAAACCATGAGAGGAGTAAAAAGGTCTAAGCTTAATTTAAAGAACAATAAAGAAAAGACGATGCAATAAAAGAGATAAGGAACAAGATACACAAGAGGCCAAAGAAGGAAAGCTTCGAGAGTAGAAAAAAGGACCACCACAAGATGTTACGATGTTGTAACATTCCAATAATAAGGTAACATCTTGAGGTAAGTTATCATTACTTAAGCTTTACCTTAAGTATGGCTTGTTCATAAATAAAGATTTAAACATGTTAGAGTAACAACCTTGCCACGATCCAACTTCATTAGCTTAACATGTTTCTTTAGTTGTTCTTACCACCGTTATTTTGATCTCTTAGTCCTCATCTTGAAAGCCAGAATTTGCTTTACCTTGTTTTGAAAGAACATAATCATAATCATGCCTTTGGTGTTTAGATAAGAAAATCCTCCAAGAGTCAACGAGCTTGATTTGATCTCGTCGAATGTTTTAATCACAAACAATCATGCTCAATCTTCCGATCTTGTCACCCAAGTTAGGTTTAAGAAAAGTGTATAATAAATCAACTCTATATTGTTTGATGTGCCTATGGTTAGAGAAGAATGAATGAAGTTTTGATTACATTTGGTGTTTTTCCCACCAACAGAGCCCATGCACTTGATCTCTACCATGTCTTTGCAAGCGAGGACACACTTTGAGCAAAAAGGTGGAGAAGCCTATTAGTCTCTCCAAAATTCAACAAGTGAATGTCTTACAAGCATGCACACTAAACAAGACATTTGCCTATGCTTCACTCCAACTCATAAGACCAGCAAAGAACATGGGTGATGTCATCCTTCACCATTTTAAGCAGCACAACCGTCAAGATCAGGTAATACGCTCAAGAAAACAACAAGGTAAGAAGTCTCATTCAGAGGACTTAAAACACTAAACCCCGCCGAAAAGGTAAGATCGGTAGTTATCGATATGCATAGCATATTTACCTCCTTGCATTGCATAATTATTTTCCTTTAGCATATTTAAATTATAGCACTAGCCTTGCATTAGAAAAGAAAATAAATATTTGTTTGTTGCATATACATTGAAAAACTCTAAGCCCCATGTGAGTAATTTTGTGGTGTGTAACAACCCACAAGGATATTTATTATGGTGGCATAAAAATAAAATATATATGTATGCATCATCATTCTTTATTTTGCATAGAAAACCCTAAAAATATTTAATGCTGCTGAAAGATTCCCAGACAGACAAAATCAACGTGGCTAACCCCTAACGCTTAATCAAGTTCCACTAGCTTTGTTGTCTATTTGAGTTCAGCAGGATTTCAAGGAAGAGAGGAATGACACACAGGGTGTCCAACGTTAAAGAAGATCAATCAACCACCATCACTATCTATCTCTACTTCCAACCATCAAGAACATCGAAGACTATGTCAACATCCAGCTTGGGGGAGGGCAACCCCCATGTATCTAGATAAGTATTCTTATACCTTATTTAATTTTAGCTAGATTTGTTTGCTTTATTAGAAAGAAATAAAAAGATGCATAATTAAGAAAACCAAATAAAGAGTCTTTATTAGAGTGTGGTAATAAAATAAACTCTGAAGATAATCTCTAGCCTTAGAGATGATGAATAGTTGCTCCGTCGTAATTCCTTTCAAGTACCTACCTTTCAAGCTTAATTTCTCTCGAGCTTTTAATGCAACTGCTTTGACTTGAGATTTGCTCTGAACCTAAAACCTGTGGGTAGCAAATGCTTGCTCTAAAGTCTAGGTAATTGACGGATATGATATATGAGAGTCGATTTTTGCTATTTATCTTACTCCTAGTGATACTAGATTTCTGGAGATTTATCTTTTGAAAATTAAAGTGCACATGATAAGTTCCTGTGTGACAAGAGTGTTGAACCTCCTACCACAGACATATATACATGCTCCCTAGATTAGGAAAACCCTTTGACATATATATATATATATATATATATATATATATATATATATATATATATATATATATTATATATTTGCATTGAGTTTGTTCAATCTTTGTCGACCCTTAGAAACTTGTCATACTGATCATGCACACTTTATTCCACTCCACTCTATCCACTTGCATTTATGCTATTTCTACTCTAGAGGTACGCATCCACAAAGCATCCACCAAATATCCACAAAAAAAAATGTTCTATTCCTACCCTGGGAGTGAACAACCAAAAATATTCCCTACACCCATTCACTCACACATTGCTAGCCAATATCTTACAAAAGCTCCATTACATTTGTCTATCTCTCAAAAGTTATTTCAAAAGAGATTTGGGTTGTATCTAAAAAAAAAGGGAGATGAAAAATGGACAAGTGTCCTACGGGCGAGTAGAGCCTACCTCCCTAAGAAAAAGAAAGAAGAAAGGGAGATGAAAAATGGACAAGTGTCCTACGGGCGAGTAGAGCCTACCTCCCTAAGAAAAAAAAATAAAGGAGAGTTAAAAAAATGGACATGTGTCCACTGAAAACAATGGGTACTTAGATGCTCGCCTCTCCATAAAAGAAAGAAAGAAAAAGATACAACCCAGGTTCTCTTAAAGTTTTCAAGTTCCAAAAGAGAGAAGATTTCTCAAGGAGCAAAAGTAAGATTTCCCCTCAACCATTACATTCCCCACCATCACCTACCACCATATTCATTCCCTTATACACATGCACCACTTGATCAGTGTGACTCGTAACTTTGGATCCATTGCTTGAATTTACAATATATACTTAGTAAGTAGAATTTAATTTCTCCTACCTATGAGCTCCAGATATAAAACCTTAGATTTAGGGTGAGAGAGAAGAAGGCATAGTGTCCTACTGCCTTATTCCAAAAATACCACATACTATGAGAGAAAGGCAACACAACATTATTGCCTAAGTGAGGATCCACAAATACCACAAATGAGAGATTAGAGAGAGTCATACTGGGAACTTTGAGTTTTATTTTGAAAACCTGCAAAATACTCCAGAATGAAGGTTGAACAAAGAGTTTGAGACATGGTGCTTGACTTGATTGTTCTATCTTTCAATTGCCCAAGATCCTAAGAAAAGGCTATAAAGCTCCATGGTTAAAGGTAATACGAGTAAGTTGAAAGTTAAAAAAAAGTTTTTTCTAACATAGAGAAGAAATTTTTTTTGAAAGCATGTGTACTTTTGAGGTGTGAAAGCGTTGTAGCAACTCCTGATCCATTGCTAAGTTTGGCTTTGCTAGGGACTAGCAAAGGGTAAGCTTGGGGGAACTTGTTGACACCTGTTATAGCATAATTTTACTAGTCAACTAAACATGGATAAGGGCTTAAAATGAATATCAACATAAGACTAGGGGTCTAACTAACATAATTCCACGAGCTTTGGTGATTTATATCTTCTCAGGGACTTAACAGATAAATGAAGAGAAGAATGGAGAAAGTTCCAGAATATATCTCACATACGATGACAAGACTTAACCGTGAAGTAACTCAACCCGAATTGTGGACTAAAACATTATAGAAGACACAGAAGACACCGGGAAGGACGACAAAGCATGGGCCCACCATGGCCTGGCGGCCGCCAGTGAGGATTAGGCCGGCCGCCAGGTGGGTCCCACCTGTCGGTCTCATCTTCCTAGGTCGGTTTCAAACCGACTTTGAGGTTGTATCTACACCGTTGCCAAGGTCGGTTTGATCCAAGGGCTATCATTATCGCCAAGGCCTATGTAAGAAGACCCCCTGACCCCAGGGTTAAACCCTAATTCATTCTATCTCATTCTATTCATTATCTCTCAGTTGTAGAGGTGTCCCAATGTAAGGATAACCTCTCTCTGGGATTAGTGAATTAGAAGTAGATTAGAATTAGATTAGCCATGTAATTAGAAGTAGATTAGACATGTAATTAGAACAAGATTAGATCTAACTCAGATCTAATCAAGAGTAAAGGAGAGTGGAGCTATGCTTATGTTCTGGAGATGTCTTCAGAGTATGGTATGTCTTTGTATCTTCTCTACAAGACTTATGATTCATATACTTATCTTCTCTATTCACTTCCATGCTTTTCATATATGGTTAAGTATAGTTGTTATGCTATTGCATGGGATATCCGCTCTTATTGAGGACTCTAGTTATTCATGGTAGCTAGAGTAGTAATCGATAGTGTAGACTTGGTGTCTAGGCTATAGGTTACCTAAGGTTGCGCCCAAACCTACGGATAGTTGTGGTAGCCCTGGGGGTGGTGACCACTGTCGGTCTTTGTAGTCCACCACGTATGGGTTGGTGTTTCGTATAGGTTTAGGCAGCCTTCTCCCAGCTACCTTCTTCCCAGTCTTTCTCGAGAGTTGGAAAGGAACTGTTGCTCCAAAGTGCATTAGTGTAATTGCTATCATAGAACCTAAGTAATAGAGAAGTACCCAGGAACCTTGATCTCTCCCTTTGACCTCTTGATTAGTTTAGTTATTCTTTGATATCTTAGGTAAGTTATTATTTTATGCTTTGATATTTACTTATCCTTTAACATTTACCCCCTCACTATAGTCTAGTGGTTTGCTAAGTTAGTAGATACATGATTATGACTTATTAGAATTCTTTAGCCAAAGCTTCCCTGTGGATACGATACTCTAGAATACTCATCCTAGGGAAAAGCTACAATGGTAGGTGTTCTGTGCGCTTGCAGAATCCTTCATATTCTTTTAGCACTTAACAAATGCCAACAATAGGCAAGGCTGGTTTGGGCGCGGTGGGGAATGAAATGGCGGGAGGTTCAGATAGATTTGGAAAATTTCACCCCAATCCTATTCGCTGCCGGTTATTACACGCAACCGGCAGTGAAATAGAAATGTTGCCTTCATGGATGATCATGTACCTTTGTGAAGGATGTGTAATCCTCCATGGTGAAAATGGCTTGAATTTTTTTTCCAGTCATGTACACCCAAAATATGACCCCACACAAGTTCTTAGGTTTTTCTGATAAATATTTTAATTACTATGATTTTCTTCTAGCTAAACTGGCAACAAGAAGGCTAATTAAACCATGGAAACACAAGAATTTGTCTTGGACCTCCACGATGATTTGCCTCCAAGGGCAGATGAGACCCCCGTGGAAAAGTCTAGCAAGCATTCGGCTCTTTTTCGTGGGTACGCCGCTCAGTTCAAACTATAATTACAAGGTGGCGTGGCGCAGAAATTCAAATAAACTGGGAAAAGTACCAAACCAACTCCGAAAAATCTCAAACTTCGTGGGTGCTTCCCCATTTGCATGTAAAAGGCTCAGAAAAAGTTTGAGACCACTACAACACCGGCAAACATATGAACCACATGGAGCACAAGAACTACATTGTATAGTCCTGGTTCGATGGTAGGGATCATGTGCCTCTGTGAAGGATGTGTAATCCTCCTTGGTGGAAATGGCTTGCATTTTTTTCCCAGCCATGTACACCCAAAATATGACCCCACACAAGTTCTTAGTTTTTTCTGATAAATATTTTAATTACTATGATTTTCTTCGAGCTAAACTAGCGACAAGAAGGCTAATTAAACCATGGAAACACAAGAATTTTTCTTAGACCTCCACGGTGATTTGCCTCCTAGGGCACATGAGACCCCGTGGAAAAGTCTAGCAGCATTCGGCTCTTTTTCATGGGGGTACACTCAGTTCAAACTATAATTACAAGGTGGCGTCGCTGAGAAATTCAAATAAACTGGGAAAAGTACCAAACCAACTCCAAAAATCTTAAACTTCATGGGTGCTTCCCCATTTGCATGTGAAAGGCTTAGAAAAAGTTTGAGACCACATGGGCCACAAGAACATTACAAATTAATTAGGAAGTAACCATACAACCTTACAAATAATTAACATAGTAAACACACTAATCATCATCATCGTCGTCGGGATCAATATTGGGTCCAGCTTGTGATCCATGCACACGAATGTAGGATTGTAGAAATATCGGGTAATTGATGTCACGGATTAAGTATCCGCTTGAGTCGATGAAGGTCAATGCCCTTATGATTGCACTCTCTCGTCCCTCGCAAGGACGTAAAAATGCTCGACCATAGATATAACCTACTGAACGACCAGTGTCTAAGTTAGTAAACCTTATACAGTATTGTCGCCCTTCCGTAGTTTGCTGGCCGAGGTGTGCACAGAAGTCCCAATCGTACCCGAGTCGGTTTGTAGCTTGGTCGAGAACGGCCGCCAAGCCACATGCAGCATAAGTAAGATCGTGGAGCAAAATCTGCAAGTGGGAGAATCAAAATGAATGAGGATGATGTGAATCTATCTAATATGCATTGCCAAAATGATGAAATTAATTTATTACCACATCATCATGGTTGTAACTCCCAACATATTCGCTATATTGCCATGGGGGGATATTATCAGCAGACAAGGCAAATATCTTGAAGTGCGAGAAATCAGGCATAATGTAGCAAACACGTCGAAGAGAATCTAAGCACAAGGAAACGGCATGGTACTCGGCGTTTTGCACGGTCGTTCTCTCGTTTCCCCTCTCATGGATTAGGTGGCTGTTGTGTCCTGGAATCCTCGAAGGGATGTAAAAACTTATTTCACACGTATATAGTTGATGACCAGGTGACGATGCTCTAGATGTCGTGGTCTCCACAAAACCAGAGATAGAGAACCAGCTAAGTGCTGTTTCTAGCCATTGTATTGGGGATAAAGTCTGTGACACATTTAAATGCTACAAAATGATGTTAAGTTAATTGTCCATGTATATTGTTATAGTAAAATAAGAAATAAAAAATGTTAGAAAAAATTACATACGATATTTGGATAAGGGAATGGCCTTGTGTCCACACCAGGGGCGAATAGCTCATCGTCAGCGTGGAAACCTGGTTCTTGTGGTGGCGGCAAAGGCGGAGGACCGTTCATACCACCAGCTGAGCGATAAAAAGGAAAAAAAGGACAAAGCTCATAAATATATATAGTATATATATATGTATTGTTTATATGCATATATATAGGAATTCTAGACAAAAAAAATATCCTTACCAATGTAATATCCTGGAGCCATGAACAAATCTCCTAGAAAGAGACAGAGAGAGTGAAAGAGCTGAGTGGATTTCATGCAGGGTGACCGGAGCTCGTGGGTGCGTGCTTGGGTATGTGTGTGGATGCGGCCGGGCGCCTGGATTTATAGCAGTTGATCAGTGCAGGTACATCACTGCCGGGTATTAAGATATACCCGGTAGTGATAACAACATGACTACCGGTTATTTGAATGGAGCCGGCAGTGAATACAATATCACTACCGGTTGTTTGTATGTATCCGCGGTGAATTCACAAGTGTTGTCACTTCACTCGGTTTGCATGCATGCATTGTTGCGATCTTCTTTGCATATGTACGAGTAGATGCTTCACGCAAAAATTTGGGGTTTTGGTTATCTGTTCTTAAGGGGATATGGATGTGAATAAAATTCATTATCTGTTCTTTGTTTTTGTTACATATATAACTTTATTTCATTCACATTAGATTTAGATATATCTGTTGAATTTTCCTCACAATATGCAGCATATTTCATTGACGCAACCGTCTTTATTATGTTCGATGAAGGGTAAAAAATGGGAACTCAAAGATATCGAAGAGACAATCAAGATTCATAACAAACAGAAATACAACAGATAAGAAATTTGATTGCATATATTTCCATAACAAAGACCTTACATTACATATATTTCCATAGCAAAGACCTTACATAGAACTAAATATACGGTAACAAAGACCAATTCACAGATAGGTCAATGCTACAATCAAAGTGTACAAACACATTAAAATTTAATCACCTCAGTAAGTCTCTTGTAGCATCTCCTCGGATCGAAGAAGTGGCGAGGCTGCTACGTGCACTCATTGAGGAGGTTGGAGGATGAGATTCATCGGGAGCTTCATCTTCAGCCCAAACTTGACCATTGGACCAAGGATGAAATCACAGTAACTTGGTTCAATGAGGATTGTTTTTCCATGGATGCACCATATGATTCAGATACTATATGCCCATGTGCGGGATATTGGCTGAATACTAGCACCCCAAAGCACAAGGACTCCGGACTCTTAATATGAGTCCGAGTTCGATCTTGAATCATAGCACCCACGTAAGCTGCAAGCCCCGGTGTCTCTCCTTCATCAGTAAGACTCTTCTAGCACCTTTTCTGTAAACCATTTTCTTAGCCTAGGCATATATCTCAGTATGTGGAGGGCTTTCTCCCAAAGAAAGGCCATATGTATGTGGAACTGGAAAGTCTTTGCTAGCAAAGAAGATCGAGGGGCGAAGAACAAGGAAAATAAGGAGAAAAAGATTTCCTAGATCCAAAACCCATGACACTAAAAATTCAAAACTAAGCCCTCTCGTATTTTGAGGAGAGGGTTAGGAACCATCGGACGAACCAAGAATGCAACAACAGAGAGGAGAAACGGGTGCAAAACACAGCGTCCCTCTTGCCGTTTAAATAGGCGAGATGGCGTGGTTGAATCGACCGCCGTTATGCGGAGGACGTGGTAGTAGTGCGCCAAAGATTGGTGCGATGGTCAGGCGGTCGAGTTGAGAACTGTGCGGCGTCGTTGAATTTTTGAAATCTTTGCCGGGTCTAAGTTTTCCCCGGCAAGTGATGTCGAATACCACCGCGTAAAGCAGAAAGATGCATCACCGCCGGTGATCTACACATCATCATCACCGCGGGTGTGAAACTACACCCGGCGGTGAAACACATCACCCGTGAAACTACACCCGGCGGTGTTTTTAAGCGACATTGATTTAACCCGCCGACGCCGCGGTGGTGCCACAGCTTTTCTCATCGATTCTCGAGACACCGCCGGTTTCCTAACGGCAGTGAATGCTACCGGGCAACGCGGTTCTCCAAGCGGCGGCATGCATGCAGCACAGGCCACCGTGAACACGCTATGTGAACGTGGACAGCTGATATTGTGGTAAAAAGAAAAAAACAGTGATGGCTATCCGTTGGGCGGTACAAAGTTTGATTCTTTAAATAGCCCGACGGTGTTGTGGACGTGTCTTCTGACTTGTTGAGTGTGTCATTTTCGTGCTCCAGCCAGCAGAAGTCTCTCGTCTCCCTCCCTCCCTCCTGCTCCCTCACCCGTCGGCATCGAAGGTACGTGTGGTTGATCTTGTAGCAATGGTAAACAATGTGAAGCATGCATTCCTTGTTTCAAAATAACAATGCTAAACTCGATCATCGTTCTTGAAAAAATGGTCAAAAACTGGCTTGTTGGGGATCGAACCGGGGATTTCGGGATTGGGTGTTGGGAAACGCCGTGCCAGCCGAGGAAGCGGCCATTGGAAGTACGGCGCAAACACGTAGCCGGTCGGCCTTTCGTGGGGAGACGGGCCGATCGCGACGGCCATTGGATGAGCCGGTCGTGCGCTGTTGACTGTTTTCATGGCGCCGCGTCTTGGGAATGACAATGGACTGCATGCATTCCATGGCTTGCTACTATATAACAACGCTCTGATTTGGTACCATCTCCATCGCTAATTAGCCTCTCTCTTTCCATAAACCCCAGGCAGCTAGCTTCTTCTTCATCGACGAGATGGCCGGCGTCTACACCAACGAGGAGCTTGTCTTCACCGTGGGGCGCCTCCACGACGCCCTCCGGAAGCTCACCAACCTGGCCGAAGAAGTCGGCCTGCCAACGGTGGGTTGGCCGTTGGTGGAGAAGGCGAACTTCTACGCCTTCAAGGTCGAGGCCATGGCCGACATCCTCGCTAGGGGATACGGCGCGAGGCCGGGCGGAGCTCCCGCAGCCGGGCGGCGGGAACGCGGCCGGGCGGCGAGGACGAGGCCGGCGGCGGCGACGAGGCCTAGGCGGCGGCAGCGGAGGAGGCGATGGCGGCGGTCTTGTAGCGGGCGGCGGAGGCGATGGCGGCCGCCGCTTTTTTTTTTTTTCATTTTGTAAATATATTATCTAGTAATATATAATGACTCTCAAGTTAGTTTTTTAATTCATCTCCGTTCTCTATTTCTATCGTTTGTTTTTACTGTTCCTTCTTCATTCAACCCCGCGAGCTATCGGTTCCTTTTGCTTCCCCTCCCAAATCGCTTATCGGTTCTAATTCAACCCGGTTGTGTCAATCTTCAAATCGCTTTCGGTTCTAATTCAAACCCGCGAGTGATCTGTGTCCATCAAGACCACTGCCGGGGAACGATTCAACCCGGTGGTGATCTAAATCTTCACTGCCGGATTTAGTCGAGCCCGTGGAGTTTCTGGTTGTCCCAGCGCTGAACGGCTCATCACCGCCGGGTGTGGTTCATCGCCGCCGGTGGAATAAATTTTCGGCAGTGATACCGGGCGGTAGTGATGAGCAAATCTGTAGTAGTGGCAGCTGCGCGGGCGGCCGCGGCGGCTGCAAGTGGCGGCGTGGTGGCGGTGACGGCGGCGCACGGGCGGCGGCGGCGGGCGGCTTGGCGGCGGCGCTTCGTGAGGCGGGCGGCGGGGGGGGGGGAGAGAGGCACGAACTATATTTTTATTGCTTGCTTACCCCAAAGAGATTACGTGCCCTTGTTTATATAGCCCGACTAGTTAGATTTGTAATCTAAGCAATCTCATATAAGGTTTCCTTATATGATTGGAATATCGTTTTTTCACACATAAAGTCTTAAGATAATCCTAAATTGATGACGGCAGAGTTGGAGGCGGAGAAGGCGGCGGCGCAGGGGGCGCAGGCCCATGCCAGCAGCGCGCGCCCGCCCCCTCGTGGGCCGGCCGCGGCTGCTTTGGGCCCTCCTAGCCCGTCCAGGGCTGGCCCAATTCCGGCACATGACATAATGACAGTTGATCAAGATGCTACATTACAAGCTGCCACTACAAAGTTACATTTCGACGGTGTGCAAGAATAATGAACCGATGTAATTGTGCTCTTTTGATGTTAAGGGAATTGTTTTAGTTTGAGTAAATTTTGAATTTATCGGAAGCATAATTGTGCTATTTTGCTACTCATCTATGAAAATGTGCTATTTTACGGTGCATCTCTACAATTCTCTCCTATATGAATGATTTTTTAAATGTACAAATCTGTCATTTACTTGACACGAGCTGCGTTGCCTTGAATTAAAAGAATGATGATCGTACAGCACATTCAGCTGCTACGACGTATAGATGAAAACTCGTCTCGTTGTTTACAATAGGACGGCGTACACTGACGCGAGAGCCAAGCCGTGCCGTGCATGCGAAGCTGACGTAAACAAACGAGCCGGGGGGCTGGATTAAAATATCCTAATCGCGTCCGTGATAGTACTAACTTCACGCCGGCGGAATTCGAATCGATCCGATCCTCTTCTCTTCTCTCTTTAACAGCGGCGGAGCACACCGCCGCCACCCGTCGCCGCCGGTTCGGCATCCAGTTAGCGCGAGCGCCATCGATCTCCCCCATCATCCCTGTCTCCTTCCTACTCGTCATCTCGGATCCAGTTAGGGCGAGCGCCATCGACCTCCCCCATCAGCCCACGCGCGCCCGCCGATCAAACATGGCCTCAACCGGCACCGGAGAAACCAACCGCGTCCAACGAGCGGCCGACAAACGTGTGCGGACCATCAAGAGCCCAAACATCAAGGTATGATTTCCTGCCCCTTTCGTGGTCTTCCATTCTCTGATTTGTTCTTCTTTGAGGCGAGCTTGCCTTCTTCCTGGGCAGCTGCATGCACCCGTGATCTAATCTCGTGCACCTTTTCAATCAGACAAGAATATTCAGAAGCTACATGACAGAACCGGTAGAAAGAAAATGCCACAGCTAAACATAACAGGAGAACTAATAAAACGTTAGATTTCGGGATCTTTTCGTGAAACAATAAAAATTCCTAGATATTCTATTCGGGATGGGATTGCTTGCTTTAGACGGAAACTAACAGTTTTTGCCAGCCCGAAGTGGAAATATACAACGGGCAATTTTAGAGTCTGTCTATAGCAAACTTAGGTGGTTTGGGCTTTCTTTCCACCCGTGTGGATTATTTGATAAAACCACCCAAATTTTGCCAAAAGAAAAATCGGGTGGCAGGGACCTCAATTCCACCCGAATTTGAAAAAAGCAAATAAATGACCCAAACAAACAGCAAATACATTTGATACAAAAAGGACTGGCATATCCTCAATAATGCAAAGAAAAAATCGTGAGAGGGGAGATCTTATCACACAAATTCTGAGAGCTAGCATTTCACTGACATTTCCTGTGACAGGATACATCAGTGACAATTACAAAAATTTAAAACTGTATTCCTAACAGCCAAATTGCTGACAAAAACTATATAAACAAATTGATTTCCTTACATGTATTTGACATCAATTTTTTTTAAAAAAAACAACATATACTTTTCTATCCTGCTAACTACCATTTCTTTTGGAAACTAATACACAAGGATCAAGTCCTAGCCTCTTGCTTATCCTAAAAACCCCAACTGTACACCGAGATAATGAAAGAGGAGTTAAATGAAAAAATATTAATTCAGCTGATCTTATAATGAGGATCTTGGGATTTCTGATTATGAGTCTGCTTGCTCGAAAGTGCAGCAAAAATACCTAAAGCCCCAAAGATGCCTGCTTGAGTGCTGGTGGTGAATTAACGTTTTGCAAACCAGCTGAAATGAATACTGGAAACTGTAGATTTCAGCTTTGCTGACACCTACAAAATAGAGAGAGCAATATATATATATAAGGCATGGTTATTGCAAAAAAAATGATATTACGTTCTATGCAATTTGAAAGGACACATATTAGATACAAAAAAAAAAGACTTCAAAGCCAAAACCTAAGCCAAAGACTCCATCCAAAAGCAAAGAAAAAGCCAAAGCCAAAATCAAGACCAAAGGCAAAAACAAAGCCAAATCCAAGGACAAATCAAAGCCAAATCCAAAGCCATACCACCAAATCAAAATGCAAAAAAAAAAAAAGGCAAATCAAAATCCAAACCCATTGCCTAGGAGGGGGGCATGTTTCTTTTTTTTTTATAAAAAGTAAAAGCCTAAAAACCTATTGCCTAGTAGGGGGCATGCTATTTCCTTCATAAATAAAAATGTCCCAAAACCCCCATTGCCAAGTAGGGGGCATGCTTTTAAATTTAAAAAGACGAAAAAAACCCCCAAAATCCATTGCCTAGTAGGGAGCAATAAATTTATTTTTTCAAAAAAGAGAAATACCCCCAAAACCCATTGCCTAGTAGGAGGGCATGCTTTTAATTTTCAAAAAACAAAAACCCAAAAACCCCTACCCAAATTCTCAACCCCCAACCCAAATTCTCAAACCCACCACTAACCAAAATCCAAACCACCCTTCAAAAATTACCAAACCCCCCTTCCAAAAAAACCCAAAACCACCTACCCAGAATTCCCAAACCCCCTTCAAAAAATTACAAACCCACCTACCCAAAAAAAAACCCAAACCCCCTTGCCAAATTCCCAAAGACTCCATCCAAAAGCAAAGAAAAAAGCCAAAGCCAAAATCAAGACCAAAGGCAAAAAACAAAGCCAAATCCAAGGACAAATCCAAAGCCATACCACCAAATCAAAATGCAAAACAAAGGCAAATCAAAAGCAAAATCCAAGGCCAAATCCTAAGCCAAACCTCCAAATCTTAAACAAAAGCCAAAAACCTAAGCCAAAGCCAAAAAAAGCCAAAAAAAGACCCAAAGCACCAAAACCCCAAAATTTCCCCAAAGCCCCAAAAATCCCCAAAGCCCAAAAAGCCCCCAAATCCCCAAATGCCCAAAGACTAAAAACCGAAAACCAAAGACCAAAAGCCCCAAAGTAAAAAAAAAACGAACCCCCACCCCCACCCCCAAATCCAAAAAGCCCTAAACCCAAAATGCAAAAAGCCAAATCCCAAACTACAAAAAAAAAAACCAAATTCCCATATAAATAAACCCAAACCAATCATAAAATCCCAAATTCTCGAAACCAAACCTCCCACAAACTTGATCTTACATTGAATAAAGAATAGGCCAACAAACAAAGATAGGCTACTTCGAAATAACTTACGAGAATAAGTTAGGAAAGAGGAATAAAACGCATAAAGCCGAATACATACGTTGCAAAGGTATCATGCGACATGAACTCTGCAAATCGACAATACGATCGCCAACCTTTTAGCAGCGACCAAATCATATTAAGCTAGCCAACCAACGTGCAGGTGCACCAATAGCGTAAGCCTCCTCATGAATTCTGCAACGAAATACGCTCGCCAACCTTTCAGCACCAACCAAATCATATTGGCCTGCCGACCAATGTGCAGCTGCACCAATAGCCACAGCCTCCTCCTTCAAACAACGACATGCAACAATTCATTAAAAAAATAGAGGCAGGACTGAAAAAATATCAAAAAGAAATAAAAGTGAAATAAATTCAATGACATTATTCCAAGAATATGAATGAAAAATAATGGTTTCCAAGGTCAATCCAGCATTGAGGCACTTAAGCTTCAACTCAAGTTTCTCCTACAGCCTTCTCACAAAATCAATCTGCATTTCAAGGAATTTTAGAAAAAATGTCAAAAGTTAACAAGAAACTTACAGAAGTGCAGCCATAGATGCTATAGTTGAAGTAGAATAGCCTGTAGTGCAGTCATAGATGCTATAGTTCAAGTCAATAGCCTGCAGGACCATAGAAAGGGCTAAATACAGACAGTGGGTTGACAAAAAAACTATAATGGACAACACTAATCTCGGGAAAAGACACATACCTAGGGAGCAAAAAAAAAATGAAGGTGAATGGAACCATTGCCTTGATCTTATCCTTACCATGAGTTGCCGAGAAAAACTGTGAGAAAATAAATGATCAAAAATAAAAATCATCAGTACAAACAACTCCTCCAACCACTAGACAAAAATACATATCGCGTTGATTCTAAGAAAACATTGGTCATAGGGGGAAAAAATCCTCCAAAACTAATTGAAATCGCAGTGTAGGCATCCATACAAAAATCCTATCCTAAACATGAAAGAATGAGACATCAGTTGCATGCCTCCATCCATCTTCCCTGAAACTTCTTCATTTCTGAATACCTCACTAAACTATTGGTTCATTTGAATCACCTAGACTATAAAAAATATCTCCAAGCACATCTCCATACCACACCGATCCACCACAAAAAATATTTCAATCAGAGCAATGATCACATGAATATAGACATAACAAACAACAACATAAATAGGAGACCTAGATAGAAATCAGAAATCAACCTACCAAATATCATCCGCTCCTGCCCACGCATGAACTGTCCAGCAACGACATTACCCAAACCAAAAATAGGAAAAGACAAACACGAAAACCTAAAAATAGAAAATGCAGCGGCGCTAGCACCAGGCCCGAAGGAAATCAAAAAATCCTCGACCACAAAATCCACGAACCAACGCACCCTGCATGCGCCACCGACGTCGAGCAGCTACGAATCGAAACACCAACAACTACGCATGCGGGCGCGAAAGCATGAACGGGAAACGAACCAAGTGACCAAACCACAGATCTACGAGCGCAGGGAATAAAACGGAGAAATGGAAGGGAGCGAGCACCAGGACGCGAAGGCCACCGACGACGGCTAGATCCGCCGCAAAGAAAAGGAAGGGCGGGAGCACTAGGGACGAGGACCCCGCCGCCGCCGACTGCTCCGCCACGAAATCGCCATCGCTATCGCCAGAGAAGCAGGTGAGGGAGGTGAAACGGGGAATGAGAAATGAACTGCTCAAACGGACAAAACACAAAAAGCATGACAATCTGGGACCCAACAGTCAGAGTACAACTCAAACTGAAACGCGAGCGCCAAGAGGGAAAGATCTGGGCAAAAGAAACGGACGGCTCAGATCAAAAAAGAAACATAAAATCGGACGGCCAGAAAATCGGGTGGGAGAAGAGAGAATTCCACCC
>JADLZK010002945.1:0-18115 GCA_015847255.1 Hyparrhenia diplandra
AGAAGTCGCTTTGGACAAGGTTTGGGTCAAACATCGGAATATAAATCATCAATAACTTTAAGTTGTTGGAGTTTGTAAATGTAAAATTATATGAGTAGATTTGTCTTAAAAAAATACTTTATAAAAGTATACATATATCATATCTCCATAAATATTTTTATAATAATAAGAGGTCAAAGTTGTGTTTTGGAGACCGTGGTCATTTGCCCTAAACGACTTCTAATACCATCCCTGAGGAGTATAGAAAGCATCCACCGACTCGGACGTCAAGATCTCGGTGTGTATGGCATGAATGTTACCTTGGACACGAAGCTAGAGCAACCGACAACGCTATGTCTAGTCTCTACCCGAGGAGTACCTCACCGCCCGCTTGGAGGAGGAGCTGTAATACGCGGTGGATGAGCAACAATTTGTCCGCCTTCGTGCGCTTTGTTTGGCGATGGCCTCAAGGTTGTTGCCTTATGTCGTAGTGGAGTGGCAAGTAAGGGCGACCTTTTGTTCACCCACACCTCTATCAACAAACCGTGCTAGACATCAAGCGACCTCATGACGTGGGTGTTGCGCCGTTGGGGTTGGGTTTGACATGGGTGTTCATCCAAACGTTCTTCGTTAGTCGCGTATGGGAGTGTTGCCCGGTCATGCCGGCGCTCGAACCGGGGTGCCTGGGTGCCGGCAATAATAAAGAATTTATGGGCCGTGTGCCCCCTCCTCCCTATGGCGTAGCGCAAGATGGACACGAACAATGGCGAGTTTATCCCGGTTCGGGCCAACGGCCCCTACGTCCGCCGGGTGGTGTCCTCCGCCGTGTTACCCGCGCCAAAGGTGAGCTTGTAGTAGGGGTTACAAGCGGTGTGAGGGAGAGACGCCGGTCTCAAGCCCCACGATCGTGGTGGTAGTGGTGGTTATGCTTTTGTCCCGCGGGGGATCCCCACGCTAATGGGGCATTACTCCCCCTTTATAGAGGGAAAGAGGGAAGTAATGTTTACATATGTGGATGCCTAGGTGGCTAATTCCCGAGGCTATGCTCGCTGTACGCGCACCGCCGAGGGCCGGCCGGCGGCGCGTTTGATGAAGACACGCGCCCTAATCTGATGGCGGACGTGCGTTTCGCGCGCCGGCGAGGATCCGCGGAGGCGTCCCTCACGCGCCCCGCATGGCGAGGGTAGGCCCCGTGAAAGCCGTCGCGGGCGTGTCATAAGCCCGAGGGTCTAGCCCGCCGTGGGCGCGCCTTTGGTCGCGCTTTCGGAAATGAAGAAAGTGTTGTCGGTTTCCGTCTTTGCGTGAATATGTCACCTGTTCGACCTTGTGTCCCATCGGTCTGATTTTGGGAAGTGATCCGCAGTCGATTGACTGGCGTAATCGATGGCCTCGGGCGCCCGTCTCCCCGCCGTGTAACCGCATTAAATGCATTTGTTTCCCTTCCTTGAGACGGAACCTCCCACGCCCGAGGGTCTATGACCTGAGTGGTGTTGAGCCACCTCGGCCGAGGATGGAGAGCCGGGTCTCCCCGCGAGGCGGAGTTTTGGCGCCCGAGGGTGGTGAGCTAGGCCACCCTCGGGCGAGGCGGAGGTCTCTCATCCGAAATTTCGGTGAGCTAAGCCACCTCGGGCGAGACGGAGATTTGGGGTTGAATCCGGAGCCTTAGGTTGGCCGATGATGACGTGGGGCGCCATGGTTCGCCGTCTTGTAAAGGTCCCCGACCTTGTCCTCCGTGAGCGTAGCGAGCTCTTTGTCGCGGTGACTCCCGGTGGTCGCGTCAGGCCAACCTCGCCTTCACGTAGGGCGCCGTGGGCTCTTTGGCCCGTCCACCGTCTCGTTGGGCCGCCCTTCTAAGCGGGATGATAGCAAGCCGAAGTTTTACCGGGCCCCCGACGGGCCGACGATTTCTCGTTATATGAGAATGTCACACGGGCCCGATATTTAGGACTCTCGACAAGAAGTTTCGAGCCCCGAGCGAGTGTGGACTCGCCCAGGGGGTTGTGCCATTCCCGTCGCCTTGTTTTTTTTTTCTCGGGGTGGTTCGTCTACTATGGGTCTTGCGAGCGAGCATCCGGTTGGGGTTCTCGAGGCCTCGAATGGAATGGCGGATTCCTTCGAGGTCTTTATATCTCGCACGCCGGGCAAGGCCGTAAACAACTCTTAAATTACGCTTATTTGTGCGGAGTTTGTTCGGTTTTGCGTGGGCGCCTCGAGGCCCGCGCTTATGTGCATAAGGTCGACCCAGGGCTTCCTCGACTTTGATTATACGCTCCTCTATCGCCCCTCCCGAAAGGGAGGAGGGAGGGGAGACACACCCTAAATGTCCCGGAAAGCCGACCATGGTGCGCTCCGCTTGAACGTTGTAACGGCGGGGCAAGTGGGGTGCCCGTGCCTCGCCCAGCAAGGGTCGGCTATGTGATCCAGGATTCACCCCCATGAGAACCCTCGGACCGCTTAGCGAGATCCCGGTTTGACGGGTCAACCCCCGAGGGCCTGTAGGCCCCACACGGATGGGACATCTCTATAAGCAAAGACCCTTTTGGTCTTAAACACGTTCAGAAATCCCGGGCCCTGAGGGCCCTGGGTATAGCCCGGTTGTGCATTTCCATCCCCCCCGGGTTCGGGTTATCCCGAGGCGCATCAGAAACCTATGTGGGCCCGCCCGCAACCCTCGGATCGTAGGATGCACGTTGACATGCGCCGCCCGAGGGCTCGCTTTGGTTCCCGCCGAGGTGAGAACCGATCATCGGATCGACTTTTTGCCCCTTAGGGTGGGCGCCGGATATGAACGGCCTGGACGGTTTTACCCCCCCGACCGGGAGACGGAGGCGTCTCCTCGCCGCCCGAGGTGACGTGCGGTTCAACCGATGGGACGGGCTCGCGGGCTTCTTGTCGTGGGCGAATCGAGAGCACCGTTAAGGTGCATTAATGCTCTTGACGGCTCTACCGGCGGTGAGCCGTTGGATGAGCGGTTCATGTTTCATCATGGGCCGTTCATTCCGTGAGTCGGTTCGTTTGCGGCCGGCGGGTTTGCCTTCCCGTCCCCTATAAATATGGGGTCGCGGGCGGCGCGATAGTTGCTCCTTTGTTCTTGCCATCGCCTTCTTGCCTTCTTTGCCGCAAGCAATCGGGAGATAGAAAGAAAGATTGGGAGAGATTAAGGGAGAGATCCACTTGCCTTTGCCTCGTGCGAACGGTGTTGCTGCTGGTTGTTCGTTCTTCGTCCTCCCGTTTGTCCATGGCGCAATCGGTGGTGGTGACGGGCGCGCGAGGGAGGTGCTCGGATGCCAAACCGCGGGCCGAGAACCACTACGACGGAGGAAAAGCTTCTAGCGCCTTGTCGAGGAAGGGCTTCTTAACCGCCGCATACCAATGCCGAGCGGCCCGGAGTGGATTGTGCCACATTGGACCGAGGAGGAGCCTAACCCTCCCGATGGCTATGTGGTGAGTCCGATGGATCTTCACCGGCGCGGGTTAGGGGATGCGGGGCGGGCGGTTTATTCGAGCGATTCTTCATCATTATGACGTCGAGCTCCACCATCGCCCTCGAACTCGATCTCTCGGGCGGTTATCTTTGTTACCCTCCGTGAGGGATTCACGGGGATCGAGCCGCATTGGGACCTTTAATGTGGTTCTTCAGGCGTGATCTCACCACCGCGGTGGTGAAGGGAGGCACTACGGCGTTGCGGGTTGGTGGGTTGTGGCCGTAAAGTCCGACGGAGCGCATACAAGGCGAACCGGGCCGATGGGTACATCGTGTCCAAGCTCTCCCTCCTCCAACAAGGGGTGGCGAGGACCGTGGTTCTACCTCCGCAACGACAGAACGCGCTTCCGCTGCACACCGGCGTGTCCACAAGCAACGACCGAATAAGTGGAATGGGGTCCACCCTCGGCGGATCATCCCGGTTGGAGGGCTCGAGGCGGGCGGTCCCCGCGCTCCGGAAAGGGAGGTGAACGCCGCGGCCGTGGTTGCCGCTTTTCATCGGCAGCCGGTGTTGCCATTGATGGCTCCGCCCTTTGTGCATGTACAGATGACCCGGCCGTTGGTCTTGAGGAGTCTCGGATGTCGCCCTTCTCGCTTCCACCGATGGCCTGGCCAAGAGGGTGAGGGAGGCGTTGGGGTCCAACACACGGCCCCATTCCCGAGATCCCTATGCGCCCGCCCGTGGGTACACATCTCTTTGGTAAGCGCCTTTTTCGGGCCGTTTTGCATTGTCTTGTTGTTGCCGCGTGGCTACCACCGCGTTCTTATTCCATCTTCTTGCGTGGTCGTTTGAACTATCATGACTCTCCTCCGCCCGTGCCTCGATCTAGATGCCGCACGGGCGGGCGACAAACCGTGCTCTGAACGAGCAGCAGAGGGCGCGGCGTGAAGGAGGAGGGAGGAGAAGAAGAAGAACGCGGGCCCGCGCCAACCGCCGGCCGAAAGCAAAGAGGCGGGGCCAATCGCTCGATACCGACCACCGAGGAGGACGAGGATGAGGAGGACGAAGTTCGCCGTGGAACTCGCCTGATGACGACGTGGCGGCCCATATAGACCGAGCCTTGGGGTTGCCTTACCCACTCGGGGCTTCGCTACGTGCCCGAGCTTTGAGACGCCGGAGGTCGCCGGGGACCGGCGCCCGAGGCTTCCCCTCCACCGAGGCCCCGGGACTAGTGGCGGCTCGGGGTTTCCCGATGTGGGCGCCTTGACGCTGCAAAGGTGAGGCTCGGCGTGAAGGGCCAACGACTCTGGAGCGTCGCAGGCGCCGAGGTGAAGAGCCTTGACGGCCCTTTCCCCGCCCCGGCCCCGCCGCGTCGGAAACGGAAGTGGTTGAGGCGGCCCAGGCGTCGGGCGCGATGCCCGTGTCGCATCTTCCCGCGTTCTCGCCCATACCGGGGCGATCCCCTCGGGCCTCGTGAGTCCCTTCGTGCAGCTAGCTTCCTTCCTCTCGATATATTTTTGGCTTCTTTTGACGCGTTCTTGACTCTCGAGGCGGGGGCCCCACTGTCTTTGCACCCTGCCAGGCCTCAAGGCTAGTGCGCAAGCCCTCGGCCGGGGCCCAGAGCCGGGTTGTCTCACCAAGACGTTGTCCCACCGTTGGGCTCCCCGTGGTGTTAGCCCCCAGGAGCCTCGGGAAGGGTCGAGGCGGGGCCGACCAGATTTCTCCCGGGGGTTCAAGCCTCCGGTGGTGATGGTGGGTCGTCCACCCGGCCTATGGTGATCGACTCGAGAGAGCTTCGGCCGGCCTTGGCGTCGGCCAGTGGCACGGCGCGCTAGCGCCGTTTGAGGGGTCCCACCAGCCTGCCCCCTCCCGAGGAGCCAAGCCCCTTCGTCCAGAGTTCTCCCGGGAGGAGCCTTCGAGGTGGCGGAGACACGGAGGTCTTCACTTGTGGCGGCTCTCACCGTCCAGGGCCTCATGAGGCGCACAATCCCGACTTCCGTTGCTCCATGCGCCCGAGTTGGACACACCCTTCTCGGCAAAGCGTCGTCTTGGCCGTTGGTGAGGTCCGTGGCCTCGTGGTCGGCAGCCAAGGGCCTCGGACTTTTCTTGATGCGGGTTTCCGTGCGGGAGCTGCCTGGTGGATGGCTCTCCCGGTAGGCTTCGTTGGGGTGGTCCCCCTGACCTTGGGTGATATTGCCCAGGGTCCCGCCTCGTGGTGATCGATGGCCGTCCCGAGGTCCCGGGCGTGGAGGACTCATGAGCGGATCCGGCTGGGTCTGGTCGACGGCCTTGCGAAGATGGGCAGGACACCATAAATCGGTCGTCTCGCCCGAGGCCGATCGCGGTGAGTGTCTTGGCTTCGCCATTTTCCTCACGCATTTCTTTATGTATGTGCCATAATTGGTGGTGTCTTTTGCCGTAGAATCTCCGGCGATGCCTGGAGAAGTCCGAGCTCCTTCGCGTAATGTCCCGAACCGGACCGCCCCTCACGCAGGTGAAATTGATCGAGGCCCAAAGCGAGGACGTCCCGCTACTACTCGCGCAGGAGAGGGGAGTCTCACCGATGAGCTCGAGGCCGAGCTCGTCAAGGTCGCGTCCGAGGTCGCCAAGGTGGTACGGCGAATGGCTCAGTGAGCTGACTTTGAGGATGCGGAAGCAATCCCTCAGGGCCGGGAGGGAGGCCAACGGCGGGGCGAATCCCGGAAGAGGCGAGGGAAGGCGGAGATGTGCGGCATGCGAACACCCATATCGGGGAGTTGGTGTCCGAGGGAGACCCTCGAAGGAGAGAAGGAGGAGCTCCACAAGTCGCCGCTGGATGAGCACGGCGTGATGCCGGGCCGGGCAACCAAGTGCCAAGGTACGTTCTTCCCTTTTTGCGTTTTTTCGCCTTTGATCGCTTTATGTTCTTTGACGCGCCTGTGGTGTTCCTGCCGGGAGGCGGAGAAGGTCAGGACCGGTAAGGGTGGAGACACCGCGGCTGGCGGTCGCCCGGGGCCGGAGCAGGGACGGGTCGCACCGGGGAGCTGGGGAAGAGGCCCCTGCCGGGACTTCATCCGCCAGGGGCGACGGACGGGAGGTCGGGCCCTCGGCTCGGTGCCTTTGAGCCAGGTGGGCGGTTTCTTTAGGTCCGAGCTCCGAATGCCTTCCGGCCTCGGGCGCGCGGCGAACGTGCATGGCGGTGCCCGCTCACACTTCCCGATGCAGCCCGTGGTACCGAGCAGCGCAACGGGGGGGCTTCTTCCTCGCTCGGATAGCGGAGGCGTGGCCGATTCCCGCCGGGAAGGATGCCGCCGATGCCGCCAAGACCCATTAGTTGTATAACTGTGGACGATCTTTGACGCCAGCTTGGCCTCCCCGCGAAGACGAGGTATGCCCTCCGTATTCCCCCATGGAGATGCGGGATGCGTCTCTCGAGGATGCGCCGACGGGAACGACGCCTCCGGGGGATACCATTGTCGAAGGATGTCGCCCGACCGATGCCTCTTCGTCTTGGTCCGTGATGCAGCAGTGGGCGAGGCTCGCGATGCCCCTTGATCTCCCCTTGTATAAAAAGTTAAATGGATAGGGAATGTGTTCATAAACAATGGTGCTGCCCGAGGCCTTGTGTCTTGGGCAGGTGCGTTATGATTGTGTTGCGTCTCTCGAATTTCTCGTTTATTGTGTGGCGGGTCGCTTGCTTTCACCGGCCGCGAGATAGTGAGCATGGATGCCACCGGGGCGGTCCGTCACGGGTGCCACTAGGGACGATCCGCTGGGCTCGGCTACCTCACTTAGGATCGTCGCGTGCAGCGACCTTCGCGAACTTAAACGATCGATCCGTGTGTGCTTAGGAGAACTTTTTCTTTGAAGAAAAAGTTTCAAAAAGAAAGAGGAGGGTCCCCAGGGGGTCCCCGTAGCCCCCGAGGGAGTTTTAGTTTTGTCTTTGGGACGAGGCTAAGACTCCCTTAAGGTATGCACAAGAAGTATTTCTTCATAAAAGATGTAGATCTTTTATTGAAAAAAAAAAACATAAGTGTTTGACTTCTAGTGCGAGGTTAAGGGTAGAAGCGACATAGCCGTTCTATGTTCCGGGCATTGGAGTAGACTTCACCCTTCTCGTTCTTCAACTTAGGTCGGGCCTTAGTATTTTGGCGATGAAATAAGGCCCTTCCCAAGGTGGAGTGAGCTTGTGGCGCCCTTTCTTTGCCGTCTTCAGACTGAGCACGGGTCGTTGACTTGAACTCCCGAGGTTTCCGGTCGCTGGCGTGATACTGGCGCCGCAGCTTGTTGGTATCTCGCTAAGTGCGTGAGCGCAACGTCTCGGGCTTCATCAACTTGGTCAATGGAGTCTTGCCTCGCTGCCGGCCGTTGCCTTGCTCGATTATAGGCTCGCAGCCTGGGGACCCATATTCGATGTCCGCGGGGCAAGATTGCTCAAACCCCCATAGACTAGAAAGAAAGGGTGAACCCGTGGCTCGCTTTTCGTTGTTCGAAGGCTCCATAGAACCGACGGCGACTCTTGGTACCATCTTTTCCCCGTATTGGTTCACCGATTGAAGATCCTCGGCTTGAGCCCTTGCGGGATCATGCCGTTGGCACGCTCCACTTGACCGTTGGTCTCGGGTGAGCTACGGCCGAGGTATCCACTCGGATGCCATAGTCGCCGCAAAAGTCGAGGAACTTCTTCCCCACGGTTGGTTCCGTTAAACCGTGATGATGGAGTTAGGGACTCCAAAACGGGGAAATGATATTCGTAAAAGAATTTCACCGTTTCCCGCGGTGAGGGTTCACCACGGCTCGGGGCCGATCCACTTGGAGAACTTGTCAATGGCGACTAGGGACGTGAGTGTCCTCGGCCCTTTTCAGGGGGCCCAATCATGTCGAGTCCCCACACCGCAAATGGCCACGTAAAGAGGTATGGTTTGCGGTGCTTGAGCTGGGAGGTCTTTGTAACACCCTAAATTTTGCTTTTACAATTTAGTGATTAAATTGAGCTTTTATATAATTTTCTATGCATTATAATATAGGAAATTAATAACTTTTGTATAAATAAAATCAAATATAAGGAAATAGGAACATGATTGTTGCATTCATGCTGGATATATATTTGTTTTGTTTGAGTGTAGGATCAGGTTGCTTGGAGTTGGATTCAAATTTTATTTGAGTTTGACTCAGTTTTCAAACTGTAGAAAATTAGACAAAAGTTTTTATTTGAAATTCCTCACTTCTCTCTCTATCCTTGCCCAGCAGTCAAGCAGCCCAGCCATCTCCTGTTCTTTCTCACGTTGGAAAACTAGCCTTGGGCCATTAGTGGCCGATTAGCTCACCTTAATCACTTCCTTTCTCTAATTCTCTAGCGAGGCCCAGCTCGTTTCTATCTCGGTCCAGCACCACAGGCCTGCTATCAACCGAACAGGAATGCACAGCCCCAGCCCGACTCCATCCCTCTCCCTTCTCTCTTCTCGTTGGAAACCTAGGACGGCATCGTCTGCCTCGCGCCCGGAGATGCCGCACCGCCATCACTCGCCCCCTCTTCAACCCCCTAGCAATGGCCATCAACCCGGCGTCTTCAAGCCTCGCAATGACGGCGGGCGAATTATGCCCCGGCGGTTACATTTCCCGGCCGACTATAAAGCCGCCGCCAAGCCCTGTACGCCCCTCGCTCAATCCCCACTGCCACTCTCAATTCGCCCACACAGAGCTCAATCGACCCGGTGAACGCCTTCAGAAGTTTCGCCATTCGACGACGGTGCTGTAGGTTCAAACCAATTTGGTTTTCCATCACAGTATTGCAGCAATTTGCTCACCGCCGGTTTCTTTCCGTACAGTCCGCCGTCGTCGGTGCCGGACCACCCTTTGAGTTTCCCAGGACGCCGAAATACGCATCATTGGAACCACTGTAATCTCCGCAGCCTTGCCTGCCTGTTATTTTGTTTTTCCGTTCGACATCAGGATGCCAGTGTGCTTCGCGTCGCCGGCCATGGTGATGCCACCGGCATCCTTTCCTACACCGGCAACCCCTCGACACCTGACGTGAACAAGCAGGCCTCACCATCCCTGCACTCCCTCTGAACTGAAGCAAGCACGAGCAACTCGCTGTGCAGCTGCAGCACCACGCCAGCCAGCCATAGTTAGCTTTTTCGTTTAGCTTCCTGACATCAGCAGTTGTTCAGGATGACATGTTTCTGTTTTCTTGCCGTTTTCCTTTACAAATTCAAATCCGATAATACAATGGAAATACATAGGATTGTACATAGCAAGCACGTTCTAGTCCACGTTAGATTTCAGATTTATTTGTTCTAATTCGAAATTCAGATCGGTTTATTTACAGAAGTGACTTTTGTATCTTGTTTTATGCATAACTTTCACATTTTAAGTCCGTTTAGAGTGATCTTTGCGCTCATGTGTTCGTAGAAATGCGTAGAACAGATTTATAAACTTTTTAACCTCTGATTTTGCTGCTTGGTGTACTGTTCTAATAGAAGTACTTTTCTTGCATGTATTGATTGGAATGGATGCTTGAATGGTGATGTGGAATTCTTATAGAGGGTGATCAGTTCGAGATTGTTGAAGAACTAGCAGGTGACCAGCAGCAGTTCGAAGAGGAAACTTTTGAGGAAGGCAAGTGTAGTAAAGGCCCCTTTGATTCCTATGAACTTATATAATTCATACATATGCATGTGTCTAAATTTGATATACCTTTAAGGATTTTACCTAGATAATTCTTGTACCACATAGCCTTGACACCTATGGTTTGGGTTTGCATTTTGGGATAGATGCTTTCGCATAACCAAACAATAATTAAATTTGACTAATGATATATGCAATATGATATAAAAGAAATGCTTTTAGCAACTTGTTTAGAGGGCTAAGGTACATGGGTTTTTAAGTGCCTTGGTTTCTCTCCATAAGGACTCAACATGAAGCGGCCACCCAGAAATCCGTACAACCCCGAGTGTCATGTGGCTCTGGCTTTAATCTTGTAACTAGTATGTCTCTAGCTTGTTAGTAGATTACCGAAAGGCGCAAAAAGGGGTGTGCCTCGTGGTGTATAAGCGGGCGCCCTACTTGGTGTGTGTACGATGCCGCGACTACATGTGCCTCTCGGGGTTGCACCTATACACACTTGCCACGGAAACCTAGCGGCTACTAACTTGTTAGGGTGACTAGCGAAGGGTTATGTAGTGAAACCCACATCACGCTTTCTTGGTTGAGGCGGTGTGGGCTTTGCAAACCCCGACATATGGGAATCACGGCTCGGTTGGGTAAAGTTGTACAATATACGCAGATATCTTTTTTAACTTTGTTATAAATGACCGTGCTTACGGACATGAGCGGCCGGATCCTTCTTGGTTATGGTTACTTGGGTTACATGGATGGTTTGGGAATGATCTTAATCTTGACTAATTATTTATGCAACTTGGGTTGGTTCATTCACTAAAAGTAGTATGCAGGTTTAATAAAAAATTGACCAACTAAAATTGCTAACCGCAATCAAACCGTGTCGACCTTTTGAGCCTTCATAGATCCCTTTACTATACTTGCTAAGCATGGTGCGCTTACACTTGTTTAAATTCAATGAAAAATCAAACAGATGGCTATGATGAGTATCCACGAAGATGTCCAAGAGTTCTAGATGATGTCCCCGGTTGGCGTCCCCGTGGCATGTGGCTCTTTTAGTTTGTGTAATAAAGTTCTTTGTTAAAAGCAAGACTTGTGTAATAATATAATGTGAGATACGATGTAATAAAGTACTTTACTTTGATATTTATGCAATTTGAGATTATATGTGTGTTTGGACATCACGGGCGCACATATATGAGTACCGTATTTGCTTTGCAAAAATGGGTATGACAAAGCGCCCTTGGCGGCGTAGAATTGGCATTCCTTTGCGTGTACGCACGACTTGATTGGCGTCTCGCACCGCCGAGGGGCGATAGAAGCCTTGCCACGAAGACTTTCCGACTAGAGTCCTCGGGCGGCGTGATGACCGCATTCCCCGGTGGGTGTTAACGAGCAATTCTTGGCCTTCAACCGAGGGTATGCATCGCATGTATACCCCGAGGCTCCTCTCTTGTAGAGTTCCCCTTTCTCTCCAATCGGTGTGAAGGACTTCGCCCTTCGGGCTAACCTGGCGAAGCCTCCGGGGTCTTGTCCCGGGCAGCTCTCCTGAGGTGAGGTACTCCATCACGGGGTTTTCTCCCGGCCGTGGACCCTGGTCGACCGCCATAGCGGGGGTGTGGCTGGCGTGTGCCGCCCTCGTAAGCCCCGAGGGTACTCCGAGGGGGTGTACTTGACCGAGGGTTTATTGGTCTCGGGTGAGGCGTTCGGGAACGGCACTCCCGGGTTGTCGCGACCTTGGCCGTTCATCCGCGGCCTCGTTGTAGCGTCCCTGGGCGTATGCTTGTGTTCAAGCCCATGGAACTTTTTCCTCCAATTTTGCGCACTTCCGACAATACGCCTCCATCTTCGGTCGCGGGCACGCCGAGGCCTTCATGACTTGGTCGATGACCAGCGCGAATCCCCCCTCGGTTTCCAACCGCCGGATTCCGAGGTCCGCGCGATCCGGGAGACCGCTGACCCTCGTGATCGGCGACGTTGTTGGAGGGGAAAATGCAGCCGGGATGGCATACCTCGTGTGAACCCCGAGGGGTGAGATGAGAAGCAAACAGCGCCCCGCGCCGCCTTCATCATGGATCCATCGAATACATGGTCCAAAGACTCGGCCCGGATGGGTGCGGGGGTAGCCGCGGTATCGGTCCATTCGGCCACAAAGTCGGCTAGGACCTGATTTGATCGCCTTTTGCGGGCAGAATGATATAGTTTCGCCCATGAGCATCCACCGCCCACTTTCGCCACTCTCCCGCGGGCCTCTCGGTTTTGGAGGATCTCCCCGGGGGGAACGAGGATACCACGGCAACTCGGGTGTGCGAGGAAGTAGTGGCGAAGTTTCCTTCGTGTCGCATGATGGCGTACAATAGCTTCGCGTCTGCGAATACCTCGCCTTGGTGTCGGAAAGCACTTCATCGATGAAGTAAACGTGGCGCTGTAACCGGCAACGTGTGCCCCTCTTCCCGACGCCCACTACGACCACCGCTACTGACCACCCGGGTAGTGGCGTGACGTATAAGAGCAGGGTTTCTCCTGGATTTGGCGGTACCGGGACCGGTGGGTTTGTCGGGAGCTTCTTGAGGTTGCCGAGGGCCTCTTCGCCTCGAGGGGTCCAGCAAAGCGCCGGACTTGCGAAGGAGCCGGCACAGGCAGGCCCTTCTCCTCGAGGCGTGAGATGAACACGCTTAGTGAAGCCAGGCAGCCCATGACCTTCGAACTCCTTTGAGGTCTCGGATTGGCCCCATCTTCGTGATCGCGTCAACCTTGGTTGGGTTTGCTTCGATGCCCTCGTTGAGAGACGATGAAACCCAGCAAAGATCCTCGGGGACCCCAAACACGCATTTTTCGGGGTTGAGTTTGACTCCCTTCTTGTTTAGGCACTCGAAGGTTTCCCCGAGGTCTCTCACGAGGTCCGACGTTTTCTTGATTTTACCACTATGTCGTCGACATAGGCTTCCACAATCTTCCCGATGAGTTCTCCGAAGATGATTTGTATGCAGCGGCCCGGTGCGTTCTTGGCCGTTCCTCACCCGAAGGGCATGGTGAGGTAGCAATACATCCCGAAGGGTGTTATGAACGAGGTCGCGAGCTGGTCGGACTCTTTCATTTTGATCCGGTGATAACCGGAATACGCGTCAAGAAAGGACAGCGTTTCACATCCCGCGATTGGAGTCGACAATTTGGTCGATTCGAGGCAAAGGAAAAGGGAACTTTCGGACATGCTTTGTTGAGACTAGTGTAGTCCACACACATCCGCCATTTTCCCATTCTTTTCTCTACTAATACAGGATTAGCTAACCACTCGGGGTGGAATACTTCTTTTATGAATCGGCCTCCGTAGCTTGTGGATCTCCTCGCCGATGATCTTCCGCTGGCGTCATCAAACGGCGCAAGCGCCGCATGGCCGGCTTTGAGCCCGCCGGAGGATGTCTAGGGGAGTGCCGGCGACATCCCCGGTATGCTGGCATGTCCGAGGGTCCCCATGCAAACGCGTTTTGAGTTCAGACGGAGGAAGTCGACGAGCGCCGCTTCCTATTTCGGATTTCCGAGCTGATGGTCGCCAGCCTTCTCCTTTGGGTTCTTGGGATCGAGTGGGATCCTCTTGGTGCCCGAGGAGGGCTCGGTTCCCCAGCGCGGCGCTTGGCCTCGTGCTCGATTGCGATCTCGTCAAAGCTTCTTCAAGGCGTCGGCAATGAGTGCTTCGGGCAATGGCGAGTGCCTCGGCATACTCCACGCCTCCACGCCGCACTCGTATGCATGATGGTGCGAGGGGCCGGCCGTGATGACACCCTTCAGCCCCGGCATCTTGAGCTTGAGGTACGTGTAGTTCGGGACGCCATGAACTTGGCGTAGCAGGGCCGCCCGAGGAGTGCGTGGTGGGGTACCGCGGACCCCAAGGATCTCGAATGTGAGAGTCTCTTGCCTGAAGTTCGAGGGGTCACCGGCAAACCGGTAAGTCGATCTGCCCGAGGGGGGCTTTAGTCGCTTGCCGGGGACGACGCCATTGAATGCCGGCCCTCGAGGCGGATCTTGGACTTGTCTACCCCGAGGAGGTCGAGGGTTTCTTAAATGAGATGAGGTTGAGGCTGCTCCCTCCGTCCATAAGGACTTTGGTGAGCCGAGTGTTGGCGATGATGGGATCCACCGTAACATCCCCGCCTATTGGGCTGATGAATAGCACTAGGCCTCGCTTTCGTAGCGCGAATTGGGCCGGCCAAATTGAGTTACTGTAGCTCGGATGGGTGCTTGCGATTTCTAGCTCGCGGCGGCCTTTGTTCATCCGAACGTTTAGTACCATACCGAAGTGTGGAGTGACCAAACCAGCTTAAAAACCGAGAGCCAAGGACGCGTAGTAACCTTCGGTTAACCGTTTTGAACGAAGCGAGGGCGAAAAGTTCAAGCGAGGTTGTTACGCAGGTGGGACCCACTCGGTAGAGTGGGCCCGGGCGCGCGCCGGATCGGATGTTACATCCACCACCACTGGATAAGCCCCGGGCCGGGGATGTGCGGGGTGATCCGACCGGGTCGAAGGTGATAGCCTTTGGTCCGACCACTTGCGCGGCCGGGGTTGCCGGCTCCGTGGCATAGACCTCCCGATGCTCCTTCTTGCGGCCGCACGGACATATTCTTTGAGTCGGTGCCGCCCGAAGATCATGAAGCGATTATTCACCTTCGGGAACTCCTCGTTGCCCTTGGCGCCACCCTCGGGAGCCTCTTCCTCTTCACCCCCGTGGATGGCCTTGAGCTTGGCGAAATGTTGGCGTACCCTCTTGCACTCCCGAGGGTATGCTTGACCCAGGGTAGCTATGGTTCGGCATGGCTTCTTGAGCATGTCATCGAAGGTTTCTTGTGGCGGGGGTCGGGGCCTTGCGATCGGCCGCGGCCACCATGTCTTCATCGTCCGCTGGGCGGCGTGTCCCTTGCCCTTGCGGCTCTTATCTTTCTTCTTTTTTCTTCTTGCTCCCGAGGTTGCGATCCCTCGGGCTCCTCTTCCTTGCGCTTTCCCTTGCCGAGCCCCGATTGAACAGCCCCCGACGGCCTCCTCACCGGGCGAATCCCGGTGGCGATGTCCATCGACCCGCTTGCCTCTGGGAGTCCGGCGCCCCAGCTTCTTCACGAGGTCTCGGCAAGTGGTGCCGGCCAAGAAGGCCCCGATGACGTCCGAATCCGTCACATTAGGGAGCTCGGTCCGCACGCTTGAGAAGCGCCGGATATAGTCGCTGCAGGGGATTACGTCGGATTTTTTGTCGGCGTTTAGGAGATCCCACGAGTTACCCGGCGTAGGTACGTGCCCTCGGAAGTTACCGCGGAAGGTTCTCACCAAGTCCGCCCAGTCTGATATGAGGTTGGGTGGAAGGTGTTCCGACCAAGCTCTGGCAGACCTCGGAGGTCTGAGGGGGCAAATTTCGATTATCACTTTGTCATCGTGTCCCCTATGAACTGGCATGCGACCAATAGTCGCCCGGCCATACCTCGGGACTAGTCTCTCCCCCCGTACTTCTCGAGATGGCTCGGGGGGCCTGAAACGCAGGAGTGGTGCCCTCCCGATGTCCCCGGTGAGGCCCGAGGCCGGGCGGATCAGGAGTACCCGGTCCCTTTCGACCGCCGCCCGCGCCCCCGCCCCCGCTGTCGTCCCCGAGGCGAGCCACCTTCATGGCGGGCGCCGCCGCTGCTCGATCCGTCCCCGAGGTCAGGGCGCGCCGGCTGGTCGCGGTGCGGGCCTTCGCGCGTTTCTCAGATCGGGCGGTTGCAACGGTTGTCGCCCAGGCGCTCCCGGATCGCCTTGCCGGGGCTCGGCTCGATCCGGTGGACTGAGCCCACCCAACTTCGCCCGATTCCTCTTGCCGCCGTGACGTCACGGGATCCTGGAAGCCGGAACTCTCGCTCGTTGCACCGCCGCCTTGTCAAGGAGTTGACGGAGGCCTTCCCGTATGCGCCTACCCTCGGTAAAGTGGAGGGCCCGCATTTCGCACCGCCATGGCGCCGCCGCCACGCTGAGGTCGGGCTCGCTGAATGTTGCGCCCGGCTTGTCGGTCGCGCGGATTCTACGCGGATGCGGTCCCGCAGATCCCGCAGCTGCGCAAGATTCTGCCGGCAGGCGCCGGGCGCAGCTATGGCGGACAGGGGCGGGCCGCCGGCGCCACGCGCCGCGTCCGCCGTGGGCGGTATCGCCCGTCTCATCTTCGCCGGAGACGCCGGTGAGGCGGCCATCTTGCTCCCGGATCTCTATATTGAAGCATTCCCGCGTGGGGTCATAATAATCATCCTCGTCCGTCGGTTTCGGGCGCCGAACGCGCTGAGAAAGTCCCCCTTCTCCGGACGGTAGTGTGATTCCGCCCGTTTTCGACCTCGCCCCAATCGTGTCCCTGACGAGGAGGGCGATGGGGTCGCAAAGATCCTTCTTCGGCGGATGCGCTCTTCCGCTGATTGTCCGTGGGATTGCGCTCCCCCAGGGACGATCGGGAGGCGCCGTGCTCTTCCTCGGGCGGCTTCGACCGAAGTCTCCCGCCGGGCGAGGAATTACGGGTACTCCTTCCGCATCACCGGTGCGACGCTGCTCTCCCGATGATTAGGTTTCCGGGAATCCCGCCGCGGCCGCGTATCGGGTAAGTGATCTTCCGACGCCTAGGTTCGGACCTTCTTCGCGTGTCGGCACCGGGGTGTTGCTCCGATTCGAACCGCTGCTTGGATGCGCCTTGCGGGCCGGGTGGGTCCGCCTTGCTCGCCTTGGCGCCGGGCGTCGCGGATGATGGCATGCCGTTGCGGCAACGCCGCCCTCCTTTCAGCCCGTCCATGTCGGGCAAGAGGATCATTCAGAGCTGTGGCCGAGCGCCACGAACTCCGTCCTAAGAAGAACGCCAGCAGTTCCTCGCCGGAGCTCGTGGTCCGGCGAGCGTGGTGGAAACGAAGGTGGAAACGCCATGGAGGCGGACGGGGGATGGATTGCACACAGCGCTCCCTACCTGGGCGCCAACCGGTCGGCGTTCCGAGAACCGGGGTGCCTTTCGGGTGCCGGCAATAAGAATTTATGGGCGTGTACCCCTCCTCCTATGGCGTAGCGCAAGATGAACACTGCATTACGGCGAAGTTTATCCTGGTTCAGGCCAACGGGGGCCCTACGTCCAGCGGGTGGTGTCCGCTTCGTGTTACCTCGCGCTCAAAGGTGAGCTTGTAGTAGGGGTTACAAGCGGTGTGAGGGAGAGACGCCGGTCTCAAGCCCCACGACGTGGTGGTAGTGGTGGTTATGCTTTTTGTCCTAGGGGGATCCCCGCTAATGGGGCATTACTCCCCCTTTATAGAGGGAAGAGGGAAGTAATGTTTACATATGTGGATGCCTAGGTGGCTAATTCCGAGGCTATGCTCGTTGCATGCGCACGCCGCGAGGGCTGGTCGGGCTTGGGCGTTGTTTGATGAAGACACGCGTCCTAATCCGATGGCGGACGTGCCGCTTCCCCGGTGCGGCCCCGAGGACTGCGGAGGCGTCCCTCACAGTCCGCATGGCGAGGCCGGTCCCAGGAAAGCTGGCCGTGGCGTGTCATAAGCCCGGTGGGTCCGCCCGTCGTGTGGCGCCTTGGTCGCTTTTGGGAAATGAACAGCTGTTGTCCCGGCTCCCGGCCGGGCGGCGTAATATGTCACCGGTTCAGCCTTGTGTCCCATCGGTCGGATTTGGGAAGTGATCTGGCAGGTCGACGGACTGGGCACCGATGGCCCCGCGCCGTCCCGCCATGTAACCGCATTAATGCAGCTGCTTTCCCTTCCTTGAGACGGGTCCTCCCACGCCCGAGGGTCCATGACCCCGGTGAGTGGGTTGAGCCACCCGCCGAGGATGGAGAGCTGGGTCTCCCCGGGCGAGGCGGAGTTTTTGCGCCCGAGGGTGGTGAGCTAGGCCACCCCTGGCGAGGCGGAGGTCTCTCATCCGAGGTCTGGTGAGCTTGCCACCCTCGGCGAGAGACGAGATTTGGGGTTGAATCCGAGCCTTAGGTTGGCCGATGATGACGTGGGGCGCCATGGTTCGCCGTCTTGTGCGTCCCCCACCTGCCCCTCCGCGAGCGTAGCGAGCTCTTTGGTCGCGGTGACTCCAGTGGGCCGTTCAGGGCCAACCTGCTTCACGTAGGCGTCGT
>JADLZK010002946.1:0-22333 GCA_015847255.1 Hyparrhenia diplandra
TGGCCCCTTTTCTAAGATAGCTTCATTCTATTGTCAGGTCCTACCTAACTTTATTTGTACTTACTTAATGTAAATGGGATAAGCTTCCGTGATGGAAGTACTGCAAAGAGAGGCTTTATTTATCAAGATGCGATAACCACGAGGTACTACCTTATTAAACTGCTTTATTTACTCAAGATTAGATTATACCAGTATGTTCATTGGTTCGAACACGATGACTGATAGATGGTGTGGCTTAGAGCTGTCGATGGTACCACGTTATTTATTATTTATAGCTTTAGAATAGAAATTGGGGTGATCGGGGATCATAATAACCTTAATAAGTGCCTTTGTTGGATCTATGTGGTATTGTTGTGTCTTCCATGAGAGCTCGTCGATTTGTTGGTTTTAATTGTGGTGGCTGAAATTCATAATTCAAAATGTATTGAGCAATGTTGACACTGGTTAATCATGAAAGAGAAAATAGGAAACCTATCGGATTCTTTAGTATGCTAAATTTGAGACTTATTCATCATTAGTAATAGTTTTAAACATGGCGGCTTGCAAAAAAACACCATCACTATATATTGGGCAATTTATTGTGGTTCCCTTATTATTTCTACACATGATAATTTTACGGCTAAGTTTCCTTTATTATTGAAAATTTGCCTTATGTTTTGTATTTCTCTCTCTCAGTGTCTTTTTTTTTAATAATATTGTAGTTCTTATTTCAAATTCACGGCCTAAAAGTTAAATGTACATAGTTTTTAAACATAGCAATACAAAGTTTTTTAATATGATAGTCAAGGTTTATAAACTCTAAGCCTAAAAGGTAAAAGCTAGTGGTACAAAGTTAATTAATTTTGAGTGTAAAGTTTTAACCTAGCAGCACAAAAGTTTGTAATGTAATAGTTCAATGTTTTTCATCCTAGCAGCACAAAGGTTTTAAGCTAGCAATATAAAAGTTTGTAATGTTGTAGTTCAAAGTTTTATAAATTATGAGTGCAAAGTTTAAAAATAGCAGTACAAAGTTTGTATAGTCATAATTCAAAAGTTAATTAAATCCGAAAGTGTAAAGTGTTCAACCTAGCACTACAAAATTTATAATGTGATAGTTCAAACTTCAAAAGTTAATTAGTTCAGGGTGCAAAGTTAACATTTGTAGTGGGCTAGATGTTTTTTCCTGTAGATGCAGTGATGGCTTTTTTCATTTTCTGTGTCTGCAGGGACATTGAAGAGAGAGTGAGATTGAAGATGATAAGATGGGGGCTGAAACCGGATAATCGTGTCCGGGTCAACAATGACATAAACAAACAGTTAAGGGGTTTGCAATCATTGGTATTTCTCTGGAATGGTACAAGGCTACAAGCAGTACATGATATGGCTCTAGTTTACAATTATCATGTTTAAAATTATTCCTTTACTCGACATGGTTGATCAAATTTGAAGTAATGGGTGCTGCTATCTATGGCAATGCATAAAGCCATTTGAATTCTTAGTGTCACATCCCGAATTATTTCAAACTTGTGTTTTTTTGTGATGCGGGTTCATTTTTATTAGCTATGATTCAATCTCTGCACCATAGCGAACTCTTTGTTAGCATATTAATTCCATATATGCTTGTAGCCGAAGGGAATGTGGTAAGATGAAAGGCAAATTTCACCGAATACTAGTTCTTTTTTTTTTTTCTAAAAAATATATTGATTTTCGATGGTATGCACTTTTAACCCCAGAGTTTGGAATTTGTGTGTACACTCATTTGTTGAATTGCACAGCCACTCCATGATTATGGTAGCAAATACGATTAAAATTTTTTTAGTGTAAAAAATAGACTTTCGATAAGGTTTTCATCAATTCACTCTGATTGAGCCTTACACAATGCAGCATTTTGTACACTCTCTTTGTGTTTACTTGCTCCGTGAATTTATTTTTACACGCTGGGTTCCCTGCGATTCTGACAACTCCACTTGGAAACCCACCACTCTACATTACTTTTCGGCCAGACAAGCTTAAGATTGAAGCCAACTTTGGGTCGTAGGAGTTAGAGCACCAGGAACCGAGAACATCACGAGTAAGTGTAATATAAGAAATGAATTCTTGCATTTTTCAATTAAGAAGATAGTTGAACCATCTTATATTGTTATCGCAATTATTGATCGTGGGTGATGACGCCGGACACCACCGCTAAGCCTTTGTATATTTTCTCCGACTTTGCTGTTCAAGAGTACTATTGTCTTTGTTTTCTTGACTTGATGGCACAATTCTCATTTGAATATTTGCTTTTCATTTTTGTATGACTAGTAAAGACTTCTTGTTTATTGATTAGTTGAGTCTCATAATGTAATATTAGACTAAAAATGTGCATCTTATTATGGACCAAGACATTCTAAACTCAAAGTTGACATAAAAAGTATGTCATTTGAGATTCAACTTTTATTCACATTATCTATCCGGAAGATATAGACCGGTCAATAATAGACTCAATTAAAAGAGCAGAAATTTTATTGAATTTCGATGTATTTGTGTACCCAATATTAGTTATCAACTTTAAGTCTTACATTCCCTAGGAAAAAAGTCTAATCCAGCTCCTATTGCCTTACACGATTGTTCATATATTGTTCTCGATTAGTGTCTCGCATTCAGTTCAAGTTTTCAAACAGGTGGGCACCAACCTTCGGATCCTAATGGATTATTGTCGTACCATCTTCATAAGGTAATTAGCCGATGGTTGATGGTGCGTAATATATAGCGTCACGGTGGTACATGTGTTAATTTCTCTCAATATGCTAATTAGGCACTTAAGCCTTTCAATTACTTGTACAATGAGCCACACAATTACGGAGTATTATAGATGATGTGTGATGTATACTTCTTACTATTCCATGGTTTAATTAGTATTTCAATAACAATTGAGATGAAAGTGCGATAGTTCAAAGACGTCTTCCCTTGGATCCAATCTATGAAGGTGAGCTACTTTTGTTCCTCTCACACCATGGATATGGATGCATACGGTTGTGGAAATGTTAGTAGGGATATAGTCGTTGGTTTTGTTTTTGATCATTCCATTCGGGGCCTTGGACCTCTATAGATTAGTGCTCCTTGTTAAGTCTAGGATGTTTAGGTGTCATGCTAGCCTTTTTCATTTTAGTGGATGTGATCTTTGCGGGCACTATTTTTATATCATTACATATATGTTTTGCGATTCTGATTTCTAAATTGTGCACTATTTTTCACTTGCGGATAGCTCATCTATGTACCCTATGTATCTTTGGATTACCAAAATATCTTCATTTACGAGCTGGGTGAGTAAAACTTCAAGTCCGGTGATACCCTTGCAAAAGATAAAATCGAACTAGAGAACTAGTGTTTGACATGAAGGGTAGCCAACAAACGACCCCTACCGGAGATAACCCCTCTTTGTTCTCGGGTGCACTCATGTTGCCGATAGATGAGAAATGGTTCGGAAGGAAAGCAAACTCAAACTCATCATGTAGGGCGGCTTGGGTTGTGGCGGTCAATACCGCCGCAGTTTGATGCGTCGTAGAAAAACGTAATGGCATCGCCTAGTGAAGCTTAAGCTTTACATCAGTCCACCGTTATTGCACTTCAATATTCCGTTTCCGGGAATTAAGCTTCGCGGTGCGCACTTTTTTCCTTCCTTGGCTTCGCAGATTTTGATCCCCCCAATTACTAGACTTTAGTTGTTTTGCTTTTACGATTTTATTGCTCATTTGTCGCTTCTCGCCGTGGAGAGCCTTGGAGGAAAGACGTCGAGGGTGGGGCATCCTACCGTAGTAGGGAAACTTCTCTAGTTTCAGCTGTAGCTTTTTGGCTTTAATATATTTGAGCCCTTCCTTTTTTGTGTCCTTGTTACGCTTTTTTGTAGTGTGGATTCTTTTACTTCAATAGTGCGTAGTTTGATCGGCCTTAGTTTTCTTTCCTCTTTTTCCTATTTGTTTTGGCATCTTCCATCACGAAAAACTAAGCATTACGTCCCCTTTATGACATCTTTTTTATTTGGGAATTTAAATTTTTCTTTGGAGAGAGGGAGAGAGAGAGGAAGAGATAGAGGGACGTAGAGTGGAGAGAGAGAGGGAGAGGCCGAGCGAGAGGAAGAGAGAGGTTTTTTGTTACCCCAAAAAAGCGGTTGTGATAGTGGAATCTTTGTGATGAAACTAATGCAAAGTCAGATAAAAAAAGATGACTCGGCCAGTCATCCTCCATTCCCAATGTAAATCAATTAAGGTAATGTTAGAAGATGAGGGGTTGCATAGAAAAGACAAATTTTCATCTAGACCAGAGATAAATTGATTTCTATCGAAGTTTGACTTGGAGATCCCTCGTATTAGAGTTAAACTCATACCTTTTTTTTGTTTTGTTTGTTTTTTTTTTTTTTTTAGGTGTCCAGCGGAGCGCCTTCTACTTATGAGAACAAGTCCGTTGATTCAAAAGGTACAAATTTTTTTGACCATTGAATGACATAATAACAAGTTTGAACTTGAATTCATTGTTGATCCGTAGGTTTTTTGTTAGACTTGAATGTCTATGATAGATGCTTTGCACATATCTTTTTTATTATTTATCTTTGCTCTAGTGTCCATTTTCAAATGCTCACATGCGAGTCCCCCTCCCAACCTCTTTTTTTTGGGTACTAGTAATTTCAGACCGTATAAATTTTGTGATGTTTTCTGTTTTGATATCCCTAATCCCCATATTGCACGGTACATACCCTTTTGTAAGTTTCTACGAGAATTTTACAATTATGAAAATTAATGATCATTGTTGTTCATTTTACTCCAATTTCTGGTGTAAATTTATAAACCAACGAGTACAAAGTTTCTAATTTGTAGTGCAAAAGTTTAACAACTATATTATAAAGTTTATAATATGATAGTTAAAATTTTTATATAATTACGATGTAAATTTATAAATGAACAAGTACAAAGTTTCAAATTTGGTAGTTCAAAGTTTTACAACTGTAGTATAAAAGTTTATGATTTGATAGTTAAAAGTTTTTATATAATTCTTGGTGTAAATTTATAAAAAACGAAAGTACAAAGTTTCTAATTTGGTAGTCCAAAAGTTTTAGGACTATAGTATAAAAGTTTATGATTTGGTAGTTCAAAGTTTTACAACTATAGTATAAAGTTTCAAATTTGGTAGTTTAAAGTTTAACAACTGTAGTATAAAGTTTATGATTTGATAGTTAAAAAGTTTTTTTTTTATAATTCTTGGTGTAAATTTATAAAACAACGAAAGTACAAAGTTTCTAATTTGGTAGTGCAAAGTTTTACAAAGTTTGTAATTTGGTAGTGCAAAGTTTTAGACTGAGTATAAAAGTTTATGATTTGGTAGTTCAAAAGTTTTGCAACTATAGTATAAAAGTTTCTAATTTGGTAGTTCAAAGTTTTACAACTATAGTATAAAAGTTTATGATCTAATAGTTAAAAATTTTTATGTAATTCTTGTGTAAATTTATAAACCAAAAGAAAGTACAAAGTTTCTAATTTGGTAGTACAAAGTTTTTACAAGCATAGTATAAAGTTTATGATTTGATAGGTACAAGTTTTTTATATATATTCTAGGTGTAAATTTATAACCCGAGTACAAAAGTTTCTAATTAGTTTACCTTTGTCTTTTTCGAGATTTTTTTAGCTACAAATCCACAAGCCACATGTGGATTTGTATTTGTTAATTATTTTACAAACACATATATTTGTGCGGACAAATATGTCCTTATTTTCATGTACAAAGTACTCCCCTAACTTGAAGTCTTTCAAGACAAACGTAAACAACATTTATCTTTTTAGGTTTTATTTTTCACTTGTCATCATGTATGTGGATTTTTACTTTCACTTTCATTTATATGTGAAACCATCCCCCCCATATGCTTCACCCACAACCCCATGTCCCAAAAGAGAAAATTTTTAGCTTGTAGACAATAAATTTTTTGGCCCAATGAAGCTAGACAAAAGAAACCAAAAAAAACAATAAAAAAAAAAAAAAAAACTTGACCCAATGAAGCCTTAGGCGGGGAAAAACCAGAAATCAATAAGGGCCAAAAAAAACTTGACCCAAATAGCCCCGGAGGGAGAAAACCGTGAAATCGATATGGGCCTAAAAAGGACTTGGCCCAAACTAGTGCGTGTGCATTGGTAACGGCGGAAGTGGCCGCGTCTTTCGCTCTCGGATCCCGGTGCACGTCTTGGCCAGTGACGCCCCACAATCTAGGTATAGTCTTTCTTGCCTTCCAATCTCCTGGTTTTCCTATTTGGTTTCGTATTTCGTATATGCTGAGTCCGTGAAAACAGGGGACATTTGCTTCCGTGGATGTTGGGGATTGGTGTGCTATCCTGTTTTATTTCTTTTTTAAGTAATATACTCTTTCTAATTTGAGTATCCCCTGCCTGTCTACTTGCGCACGGCGTGCAAGGTGGAGATTGGTCCCACGCTGCCGTAACTCACAGTATGTAGACAGAGTATGTGACAGGAGGAGAAAAAAGAGGTGGAAAAGTTAGACAAGAAATTTTCTTCGATTTGTCGATCTAAACCATTGATGTTAATCCGATGGTCGAGGGCGATCCCGGTGGTGCGGAGGGTGGACGGCGGAAATTTCTTTTGCTTTATTAATATATAATAGTAAACATGCCCGTGCGTTGCGAGCGGGATCCAATATATTTTACGCTGCTAGTACACTAAAAACAAGACTCAATACTCCTTAACTTTTGGTTAGACAATGGCAACGTCCGCGATCACCATGTAACCCAGCTCAACGATGCACCAGGCAACATAACACAAGGCACTGGCTCCGGCTAACCTGATAAACAAAGAAAGACATGACAAATAAACCAAGACAAGATAACATGTTAGGTGCCCATGAGACTCCCATCTCCTTTCTTGCTTCCTGTCTTTCATAGATTGATTCTGTTGATGCAGCATGCGCACCTACACTCTTTGGTGGCCGGGTGTTGATTTGTCTCTCTTTGCTTCTCCTAGATGCACACCACCTTGTGTGGTAGGCTATTGTAGTGCAGCGGTGCTACCGTTCACCGGCGGAGCTACGTTATGGCCATAGAGGGCTCTGGCCCCCTTGCCACGCAAAAAAAAAAGAAAATGAAGATCTATGCTTGTGTGCAGCGTATCTGTGCTGTTGTGCAAGTCTGGATGGCTAGGCTAGCAAATTCAGCCCACAAGGCATAGGCGATGGGCCAGAGGCCACATGCAAGCTAGCCCATTACGCGCGCAGAAGCCACATGACTGGTGGTAGCTGGGACCTAGCATCGCTCAACATGCAAAGCAACGGAGAAGAAATCAAGAAATAAGCCACATGACTGGTGGTAGCTGGGACCTGGCCGAGAAGGCGGATGCACATTGCTCAGACGACGATAAGGCAACGAGCTGGAAGCTAGAGGCCGGAGCTGTCGATGCCTCGCGGCGGCCTTCCTAGTTGACACGTCGACTCATCGTCGGCCCCGGCCGGCGGGCGGTAGTGCCCCCACGCCCACGCTTGCTCTCGGCTCTTTAGTGCACAGAAACAAAACTTATTTTGTATGGAACTTCTGTATATATATTCTCGGATTTGACAAATGGCCCCCTATATTAGGCTTCACGCTCCGCCACTGCTACCGTTAACAGCTATGTAGCACACGCTGGCTAGCCGAGTTCTATTTTGCAGCCAAATCGTGGTGCCTTGCCTTGCTACGACGATTCTCTTTTCTGGGTCTCCTTTTTTTGTGGTCATCCTAGCTAGTAGCTTCTACTCCTTCCTGGCACCCAGAGGCTTTGTACGTGTGCTGGCACCGGGCTGTGTACGTACTTTTGTGGTCATCCTAGCTAGTAGCTTCTACTCCTTCCTGGCACCCAGAGGCTTTGTACGTGTGCTGGCACCGGGCTGTGTACCTATATTCTCCTGGGCGGCGTGCAGCTGGCGGGCGTGCTGCCGCCTCGGCGTTAATCCGCTCCAATCCTGCATAGCGCCCTGGTGCCAGCGGCTGCCTTTCTCCATGACGGTCGTGATTAGATAGCGCAGCTTAAGAGCAAGTACAGTGATGTGCGACTCGTGAGCGAAATCCGGCGTGGAAGAGGAGCTGGCGGAGAGAGAGAGTTCGATGGGCGGCTTTCAAGACGCCCGCTGAAGCTGGCGGAGAGGAGCTCCTGCTGCTGCTATTGGTTGAATTCACATGGTATGCATTAAATGCTTGCAGGTTTCACACCACCGCACGCCATGTCACGACCCCTTGCGGCCGGCAGTGGGCGTAACCATTACCCATGCTCTAAAGCTGCTACCGACTAAAACCTGGGGCCGGAGTCCCGAGCATGTGTCTTCGTTTGCCTCCGTCTTCTGGATCGTGGTGTAGACCTTTGGGCAGCCGGCGTGTGGTGCGTCTCTGTTTGACTCAATCTTCTCATGGTGTACACCTTTGGCTGATGGCGTGTTGTCCACCGTGCATACCCTCTTCACTTACAACTCTGACTTGTGTATCATGCGATGGGGGGTTGTATATATTCCATGTGTCGGAGGTGTAGTACGTAGGACTATTATTTCAGGAGGTGGGGCTTCACGTGTTAATTAATTTAAAAGCAATCAGATTTGTATCAGGACTCCTATTTCGGGAGGTGGGGCGAGGTGGGGCTGACGATGGGAGTTGGATAGGCTGGACGAAGACTGAGGGTGGACGATGAAAATTTCTTCGTTTATTAATAGGTATAGGTATAGATTATAGCCAAATTTGACCTATAAATTGATTTTTGGACGTGTGCTTTAGTTTGGTCAATTCGGCTATTAAATGATATTGTGAAAAAAAGGTGTTTGGCCGCGATCAAGTGTTTTAGCCGGTGAACATTGCATTGATTAATTTTTACATGATGTCTAAGTTCCTTGAGATCCATGTGCAAGAAGCTGATCACAAGACGAAGTTGGAAAGCCACGTGTGCAGCCGATTTTATTTGATTCGGACTCTACAAGGGCAACCTGCATGCCTTGCGTTTAATTATTATATTTTTGACTCTTTTTAGGCCTACAGACACACAGAGGGGGCAAAAGAAAAAAAAAGGTGAACGGAAATTTTTTCTCTTTATTAGTAGGTATAGATTACTAGCAAATATACTCATATGTTTACAGAACCTAACACTGACATTATCATCGCGAACACTTGTATGATTATGAATCATGAAAAATCACATACAAGATATATGATTCAGTAGATGTGAGAACAAATTTGGAAAGTAAAAAAAACAGTGAAAAGAAACAATACACCTTTTGGTTCTTCGTGGTGGTTAGATAATTTCTTTTAAGATTACATAGTACAATGTATATTGTTCTAAATAACAACACACGTACACAATTCCTAATAACCCTATAAGCACCTCCTCGAAGGACTGAGATGTTAGTGTTGAAATTACGAAGTTACCACAGACGTCTCGCTAAATCGACCAAGATGTCGTCTATCACCGAAAGTATGGCGTCCGGTACAATCTTGAAATAACCCAAGAAAAAATTGAACATCTAATCTTTTTTGCATCACAAAAACATAATTTTTTGTTAGTGTATTGGCAAGTTCGAATTTATATGTGATAAAGTAGTATTGATCAATGAAATCTTGCCAAATTCATTGCAAAAGGTGTGAAATTAGGTTAGATTTGGATTTATATATTTATATTAACTAGCAATCAAGTTTATCATTAGAATGCAACATATTTTTATATCTATGATAGAGGGAGTAATTATATTTCTAGCTATTAGCTCTATATCGTTTTCAAATATGGGTATATATAAAAAAAAAAAAATCATTTATAAAGCCAAACGGTTTTTGGAGTTTTTGGCGTTGTTCTCGAGACGATAATGTCATTAGAAATGAAAATGAAATCGGAAACATTATTTTACGTTGTTGTTTTTATTATATGGCTTCATAGACATTAAATGTTGTGACTCGAGAGTTGATAATCATGTCAAAAATAGTTTTATGGGCATGATACTTACTTCTTCTATTTTCTTAGAACGTTATTACATCCACTATGAAAGGATCGAGATGCCCAAGAGGGGGGTGAATTGGGCTAATCTAAAATTTTAACTCAAATAAACAACCTACTAGCCCATATTCACCCTCTTGTGCCTAAGTGTGTTCCTAGCAACTATCGCACAAAAGTTTTGCACCCTAGGTTCCAATCCTACTCTAGCATGGCAATTCTAAGAATGTAAAGACAAGAAATAGAATTCGCGGAATGTAAATGCGAAAGTAAAAAGAGAGGAAGGAACACGGCGATTTTTTTCGAGGTATGAGGTGTCGCCACACCCCTAATCCTCGTTGGAGCACTCTCGAGTAGGCTCCCCCCAGTCGCTAAAGAACTAAGTGCTTTCTCACGGGTTGATTCTTTCGACACACCGTGGGTGAATCACCCAAAACCGCTCACAAGCTTGCTTGAGCCACCCACAAGCACCACAGGGTGATCTTCAAGCCATGATCCGCCACCAAAGTCGCCTCAGGTGATGGAGATCACCAAGAGAAACAAGCACCTAACTCTCCGCCCGGCCTCAACAAGCCTAGGAAAAGTGGATGCACACTTGAATCTCTCAAACACTCTAAGGATGATCCTTAATCTTGCATGGATGACCACCTGGGGCTCTTACTCTTCCTTGCACTCTCAAGGGTGTTTTCGGCTGAACAAATGGGCAGAAGAGGGTGCAAGGTCGAGTGGTAAAAGTATATATAACCCCCATCAAACGCTCCACGAAATCGGCACTTTACGCACGCACTTTTCGGCTGGCCAGGACGCTGCGGTGAGTCGGGTCAAAGGTTCCGTCTCGATGCGTCGGGTCGAAGCGACGCGGTCTCGGCGACGCGGCCCGTCGCACGTTCGGTCAGTGCCGGAATCGCGGCCGGACGCTAGCGAAGCAGGCTGGCCGTGCGGGGCTTCTTTGGAAAGTCGTAGGAAACTTGCCGCATACCGGGCGTCGATCAAAAGACGAAGCGTCCGTGGCAGCGTCCGGTCGCCTTTGAGCCCACTACCCCATTTCTGTCGCCGCGACTGCAATTGCTTCAACTTCCAACATGTTCGGGCATAAATTGAGCTACCTAGTGCTAAAGAAACTCAAGTGTGCACCACACAACCGTCTCTGGGCTACGCCTAGGTCAAGCTACCCATTTGTACCCTCCTTAATGTGCCGGTAGAAAATAAAACAAAGTCCTAACAACTGTCCGATGTCACCCAACTCCGGAGACATTGTCGGAACTGCCGCCTCCTTAATTCCCGTAGTCCATCCTCTGAAAAACCCAACGAATTCCATCGTCGGGCATTAACAAACTCGTGGCTCGAGATCACCATTACCATGACCCCAACTCTAAATTTACGCAAAACACCACGTTAGTCAAGGTAATTATATTGTCATCAATCATCCGAAACCAGGTTTCTAGGGGCCTAGATGCTCACTACTACAAAAGGGAACTTGCATGGCGGACAAAAACGCGATTTTCCGCGGGCGGGCTTTATATCGCCCGCGGACCAAGGGTCCTGAGAAAATCGGCCATTATAACGTGGCGGACAAAATGCCCGCCATGGTTAATAATAAAAATAAAAATAAAAATCAAATCGAAACCCCCAGCGCGTAGGCCGGATCGCCCGCCCGCCGCGCACCGTTAGGGTTTTCGATGCTCGCGCTTCGAGAAGGAGGAGGTCCGCCCGCCGCCGCGCGTGCTCGTCGCTCGCCGGAGAACTCCATGCCGCCATGCGCGAAGCCTCCTCGCCGAAGACCGCAGCGCGTGAAGGCCGCGCCGCAGCGCCTCCGCTGTCGCTCCACTCACCTGCGCGGCGGAGTTGAGGGAGGCGCAGACCGCGGATCCAGCGCGCGCCACGCCGCCTCAGCCGCGGATCCGCCGCCGGGGGCATCGCGATCCGCCGCCGGATTTGGATCCGCCGCCGGGCGACGCTGGAGGCCCCGCCGCCGCCGCCGCCGCCGCCGGGAGGGAGAGGGAGAGAGGGAGAGGGTGCTGCGCCGCCGCCGCCGCCGGGGAGTGGAGAGAGGGAGCGGGGAGGGGAGGTGCGGTCGCCGCCGCCGCCGCCCGGGGAGAGGGAGAGAGGGGAGAGGGAGGGAGCCTCGGGAGAGGGAGAGAAAACCGAGAGAAAAGAGAACCGAGCACCAAAACCTAAGTTATGCGCCTTATATATATGTCACCATGAGAATGGGCCTCATTTAGGCTCGTCTTTGGGCCTCATTTTTTTTGATGGCGGGCTTTATAAGAAAAACGCCATGGTTAATCGACAACTGTGGCGGACATTATAACTGCTTACCGGTTAATCAAAATGCCCGCCACGGTTAATTAGGGTATTTTCCGTGGGCGGTTTCTCAAATGCCCCGCCCACGGAAAATAAAATCCAACACCATGTAAAATCAATTACGTAGTAGTGGCTTCAATCTCCCCTTTTTTTGGTGATTGATGACAACCTCTAGAGTACTAAGATTAAGAGTGAGGTTTTAAAGCGTATTTGTTCACATGAGCCTCAATCCCAATAAGATCAAAGGGGTTAGGGTGGCTCATGCAATACAAGATCATATATGTACTCATAGAATACGCATGAAGAGTGATGCGACAAGGATAACTCATATGGTTCAAAAATATCACAAGTAATAATCGAGAGTTAAACCATAGGTGCGGAAAGCAAGACCATAAGAGCAAAAAGCGTGACATGATATTTAATGATATAAAGTAGAGAGCACACATGTCATAAAAGTATCACAATGCATCACAAGCATATACAATGCGAGGCATGAAAGTAAACATGATGCATGCAAGTGTATCACACCAAAAGAACCAACTCCCTCTCACAAGCTCCCCTAAGTCTACATACTCTACTCCTCTCCCCTTTGTCATCAAGGACCAAAAAAGTCTAAGAATGGGTAGGAGGTGTAGAAGCCGAGGCAGTAGTCCCAGCGGTGCCGAGTAAGCCACAACGAGCCGAGAGGCATCATGCGGACTCGACTCTGAACTCTGGGCTGGCGACCATCGAATCTTTGCGGACCCTCGACTTCGTGGAAGTGTAGAAGAAGCGGTCGGGGCGGCTGCGAGGTAGTCCCGGGAGTGAGGTAGCGATCTCGGGCTGAAAAGCTTGGCCCATGCGTCCCTCAAGTGAGCGTGCACGAGTAGCGAGGTCAGCTGGGCGAGTCTCGGAGTAGTAGTCCGCGATAGCTCGACCTCGTGGCTACGATTGACCTTTCGTGGTAGTGACAACAATAGACTTCGATGCGTCGACGCTGAGTAACACGAGGTGAGACTCCAAGAGCTTTCAGCGCCACACTGGCTGAGGTAAGAGGTGCACTAGGCATAAGCGGCTGCAAACAACTTCGGCAAAAGGTAGCGGCGAGGGGGGATCGGCGACACACCAAAATTTGGGTAGTCGACTGCGTGCGTGGGTGTGAAGCCGGGTGAGAAATCACTGACTCCGGCGGTACGAAAGGTGGAAAAGCTCGTATACTGTCTGGGCTGAGTGGAATCGCTGTGGCGAAAGCGAGGGCCAACGAGAACTGGCTGAGTGAAAAGAAAGCTGCAACCCTAGAAGCGAGGTCACGGAGCCGATGTCGCGAGGAAAGCGAGGAGCAGGTGGCTTACGTCCGGAAGTGGTAGTGGGCTGAGGCACCTCAACCTCGAATCCCTATACTCTGAATAACTTGGCGACCATGAGAGAGCTGCTTCTGCTGTGCATCGGTGATGCACGGGGCTCAGCCGTTGGAGGTAGAAAGCGCTGCTTCTAGCTGCCGCGAAAGTCCAGAGGGAATGCTCGAAAGCTTCGTCCATCGCGCCCCATCTCGAGGTTGAGAGACCCGCTGCTCTACCATCCGCGATTCTCCGCAGCTGCGCCTATCGGCCCTCATCTCCTTAGCTAGCGAGTAAGCGGGGCACAGTCGGCCCGGTGGAGGAGCGGAACTAGAACCTCGCGCCTGCGTGGTCATGCGCGTCGAGGAGGTGGCCTCGTAGAGCACGTAGTAGATGCATGCGAGAAGGGTCGATGTAAACCTCAGGCGTAGGCTGCGCTCCTCGGACTCAAAGCAGTGCCTCCTCAATAGCAACCATCACGAAGCAAGCCCCGGGCACTGGCGGCCTCGACTCGTGGATCGGCCCCTGAGAGCGTGTGGCGTGCGAGGGCTACCCGTCGAGTGTGAGCGGTCTTGAGAGCGGCGAAGGTGCGTAGGCCGGGAAAGCGTGTAGTCGATCGTGTCCACTCACGCACAGCGTCGGCCTCCATGTGAGGCACGGTCTTCAAATCGGGAAGGAGATCCGAGTGAGCAAGCGGAAGCTGTCGCGCCCTTGATCCCCTACGCAATAGTGTCCTCCATCTCCCGGCGAGAATCAAATCCCCAAATATCAAACTCAAGTCGATCAATAAGGTGGAAGAGAATCCCTTCACGCAAGCGTGTAAGTGCCTCCTTGAAGCCAATCCACGGCGAGAATGCGTCGCCTCACTACTAGCATCCCACAACTCGGCAAGTGGGTGAGGTCGGTAGGAAAGGCGGTACGGAGCCCTCGCCCGAAGGGTGCCTTAAAACATCTGCGCGAACTTTGACAAATTGAGGCACTTTGCGGCCTTTGGGCGGGTGTGGCGGGGTGCCATGCGGCCATAGCACAAATGGTGGGCGTAGTATGCGAGAGGAGGGCAAGCCAAAAGGCAGCGGCAGCGGAACACTGCAACTTCGTCTGCTTCGCCCTTGAAAGCAAACACTAGGAAGTCATGGAGGGGTCAATCCATAGGGTAGCGTAGAACTCTCGAACCCGCGTAGTCGCGTAGCGCCCTCTACGCCAAGTGTTAAGCCTACACAGAAATATTTATAATAATCCACAAGCGAGCGAGAATACTAGTGAGCATTTTACGGGAGAGGGTTTTAATATGAATCCACGGGGAGGATGGTATGAGGATAACAAAGGCATATAACTAATGGCGGCAATCAAAGGAGCAAGGGGAGAGGATCAAGAGGTAAGAAGAAGATTCCTATGGTTGTCTAGTTCTCATTCTTGTAAGTTATGTTGATATTGTTTTTAAGGGAGCGTACTCAAAGGAAAGTAAGGCAGGCCACTATTCCCCTAGCAACATCGCCCCTCGCTGTGTCCTATCAATGGGATGTGGTGTCCAAAGGAATCAATGAAATACCGCATCACTACCACGATCTACCACGCGCTCGGGAAGGTAGGGTGCATTCATAAGTAACCGATCTAGGCACCGCGCCTACACCTAAGCATACCCCTCTAATCTATAGATTCCCATAGATTAAAGTACTCAAAGAGTTATGAACAATAAGAACAATATTAACACTTAAAGATAAGAGCGATTACTTACTCAAACAAGAAGTTGATCCACCATAGAAATCTCAGGATCAAAAATTGCCGCCAAGACCTTGATCCCGGAGGTACAAAGCGTAGAGGAGTCGCAGGCGTAATGGGTGCTTCCCCTTCTTCTCCTCCACTCACTCTTTTAGCTCTCAAGAGAATAGATCTAGAACTCTAATTAAGTTTCTTTTTGATCTATCTCTCATCTTGATATTCACTCTTGATTAGATCTAGTAGATCTAATCTACTTCTAATACATGTCTAATTCTACTTCACTAATCTCTTAGAGAGAGTTGATCCTTACAAGGGACCCTCTACAACTAAGAATAATGAGATAGAATGAGTTAGTAATGAATTAGGGTTTAGCCACGGGGTCGGGGGTCTTCTTATATAGGCCTTGGCGATGAATGATGACCATTGGATCAAAGCAGAGCCTTGGCAGCGGTGTAGAATACAACCTCAAAATTAGGTTACAAACCGACATAAAAAGAACTAATATGATTGGCCAAAAATGCACGCCCAAAAAAATTACTGGCGGCCGCCAGGTCATCTTATCTCCTCTCGGCCTCGTCTCTTCGGGTGTCTTTTTGGTACCTTCTAGATTGTTTTAGTCCACAACCGGTTGAGTTACTTCGCGGTCAATTCTTGTCATCATATGTGATGTATATTAGAACTTTCTCCACTCTTCTCTGCATTTATGCGTTAAGTCCACTGAAAATATATAAATCACCAAAGTCGTGGAATTATGTTTGTTAAAACCCTAAACTTAAGTTGATATTCAATTTAAGCCCTTTATTTTATGTTAGTTGACTAGCAATATTATGCTATAACAAAAATCCACACCAGCGGTCACACCAAACCTTGTGAATGTAATAGGTGGGGTGGAATCGCCACCAACCGCTATTTCGAACTATGTCATCCACCTCGCGAAAACGGTGAGGATTTGATAGCAATCGCGACTCTCCCTATATGCCCGTGAGAAGTCCTCGTGAAGAGAGCCGCCCAAGCATCTCTTCAGGAGCATCCGGCCGCCGGGCCGGCGTTCACTGCATCGGGCCGCACAAAGTGATGACCGTGCACAGGCGTGATGACTTACATCGCCTCAAGTCAAGGAAGCTAGCTTCGTGGCTTCGCCGCACCGCTCTGTGTCGTGTCGCCTGCTGCAGCTGCCGGTCTGTGTGATGCCGAGCTGGAGTGGGCGCGTGGAATACGCGCTAGGTCCGAAGGAACGACTACGTCACGCGAAACACGCGAAAGTCTGGCTGTATCTGCTCTGTACTAGTAGCTATCTCTGAGCCGACTAGCCCCGCTCGAGGTGGCGAGGCCGCCTCGAGGAGGGTGGCACTTGGCTCGCCTGCTCTGCTGCCGAGACAGGTCTCGGATATTAAGTCCAAACGACGTGGACCACCATCTCTGCGGTCTCCCGCCGCTCTAGCCACGCAAGGACCTCCTCACGTGTCATCACCACTCTAGCGCTAGCTGCTTCTCTACTTCATTTCTACGCGACTTCAGCAACCTTTCTTACCCTTGTCCCAAATGCGACCGCCACCGTAGGAGGTGAGGGGGTGGAGGTGAGTGGCGGTGGTCCTACGCGAGCCATGTCGCGAAGGAACAGCGCCGCTGAGAGGTCAGCCCGACAAAGAACCACCGCACCGAAAGACTTTCCGACTACGTGCCATCGCAAGAAGGGTGAACTGCCAAGACTTATCGCCTCATCGACACTTTCGAGAGGCTTTTGCCCTTTTTCCATACTCGGCTTGAGCTTGGGAAGTTTAAGTCGTTAACGAATCCCGCCCTTTGTCAAATGGCCATTGTCAAGTCATGGACCAACTAGCCGCACACCACAGATGGAATAGGAGAATTATAACATGATATATATAGCTAGGAGATAAGAGACCTTAGTGAAGCAAGCATTCTGAAAAGGAATAGCAATGGTCAGTAGTACCTAGGAGTGCAAAGGGACCGAGATGGGAAAGATCGACAATGTTGGAGCCTCCGGAAGTCAAAAGAGATCATCGCAGAGAATGTGGTATGAAAAACAAAGAAGATCTGGTTGTGATGAGGTCGGGCTGACATTGCAAATGTGCAATCTTGTAAGCAATCGAAAAGGATGGATCAGGGGCTCACCAAGGCAGAGAGATCAGCCCACCACGCAGTGGGGAACAACACCTGCAGGATCTACAAGAATGAGCACTGTGAGGAGAAGGATCAAAAAGACTTAACACATGAGTCAGCCGAGTCGTTGGGGCAATATCCCAGAGCACCGGGCGGGCAAAGGTTTCGATGAGGGTGGAAAACTCACCATGTGCGGCAAGAGGGCGGGCCGGGGCGTGAGACTGCCGTCGAGTGCAGTGTCGGCGAGAAGAGAATCCCCCAACGAGGTGGAGGAGGGGCGGCTGGCCGAGCGGCGGGCGTGCTCGAGAGCGTGGCCTTGGTGCCTAGGGCGGCAGCGAGGCCCGGCCAGCGGGCGGGAGCGCGTGGCGGCGGGCCGAGGATGCGCGGCGCTCGGGGGCGGGCCCGATCGGGTCGGGTGAGCGTGGCCCGGGCGGCGCGGGTGGTCTGAGTGGTGACGGCGTCTGGAGCCGGGGCGTTTCGCACGGGGGCGGACGGGTGGACGGTAGGGCGTGCGGCGGGGTGGAAGGAAGAGAGGGCCCACCGGTTGGAAAAAGGAATAGAAAGGAGGCCCCACATGTCATAGAAACAGCGCCGCGCTGCAAAATGACGACGCGACGCTTCCATCGACCGGACGCGACCGGTGCACAGCTTACGCCGAGATTACGAGAGCCCGCAAATCGCCCGCCATCGAGCGCTGCGCTGACGGTAGCGCTGGAGTGAGTCCCGGTCATAGTCCCGGTCCCGTCTTCCGGCCGCCGATTCGGGTCCTGATTTCTTCCTTCACAGGGCAACTTCTCCTAACCAAATTCCAACGCGAAATAAGAGCCAAATAACAAACCGTTTGGAACAGGTCATGGGAGTCCTCTTCAAACCCTCGATTTTGCAAATAATTTGCCATAGGCATAGCTTTTAATTTTCAAAAATAGGCAATAAATCAAGTCGAGGAGCATCGTATGGCCAAGCAATGGAGTTTATGGACCTTAGGAGGGCGTCAAATGCCTCTCCATCCTTGGGCTTAACACAGCTGATACTCAAGCTTAAACCGGAAGAAGACCATGACAAACCAACACACATGCATATGAGATGCAACACGAGAATTTAAATGAGAATTTGAATCTAGTTGGCTTGTCAAGTTTGAACATAGGGTTAAGCTTTTTTTTCACGTGATTTATCTTAACCATGTTACAAGTCCCATATGCATTGCAAGAATCTAAACATGGCATATATAATACAATGAATGCAAGGACAACACAAGCTCATTTTCTAGAGAAGTTGGAAAAAGTCAAGAATATTGAGTCAGCCTCTTAACTCTAACTCACAAAACCTTGCCTCATCCAAAGAGAGCTTGAGTGAAGATGTCGCAAATTGTCTTTTGGTCCTCACTCCTTGAAGAGATATATCTTTTCTTAGGACACACACATGATCCGCGAGAGTGATGGCGAATATAAGCAATAGCAGTGCTGAGGGAATGTTGAGCGGATTGCTTGCAATTTTGATGGCACTTTTCATTATCACATACTTGATAGGACCTTCTTTCGAGGAAAACGACACATAATCAAGGAGAGTTTGCTTCATGTATACTTAGAGAATTTAGGCACAACAAGCTTTCAGCGACAGTAATACTCGCCTGGAGTTGACAAGGTCACACTATTTTGCTTCTTAGAACACCAAGAGACAATGGACCTTCAAGCAAATGGCACCCTCCGGGTTGTGCTTCTTCTATCAATTTGCTTAGGCAATCAGTCGGAATAGCCAACAAGTTGGAATCTTGCTCCTTTGGGATACCATAAGCCAATGCTTGGTGTTTTGCTTGAGGTACCTAGAAATTCTCTTCGCAGCGGTGAGATGCTGGAATTCCCATGAGGGTTAGCTTGAAAGCTTGAGCACATAAGAAAACACTAAACTTATGATAATAGGGCCTAGATGTGAGTAAGATAGAGCAAGCTACCAATCATAGATAGATGGTGAGTCTTATCTAGGTATTGCTCCACATCGAGGTCAAGTTGACATCCTTGGTTGGCATGGGTGTCTTGATGGGCTGATAACTTTCCATATCAAACCTCTTGAGAAGGTCGCCCAGTACGCTACTTTCTTGAGATGAAGGTCCCTTCTCTCCAATTCTTGACTTGAAGCAGAGGAAGAAGGTAAGCTCACCAATCATGGACATCTCTCCAAACTCCTTGACATGAGGCACCAAACTCCTTTGCAATGTTCTTCATTAAGTTGAGCCAAAGATTATGTCGTAGGCATAAACTTGACAAATGAATTTTTCCTTCATGCTTCTTGGTGAATAGTGAAAGGTATCCACCTTCCCAATGGTGAAAGCCCTTTTCAATGAGAGTCCGAAGGCAGCTCATACCATGCTCTTGGGGCTTGTTTGAGCCCATATAAGCGCCTTGGTAGGAAGCCTATAAGCATAGTTTAGGATATCTAGGGTCTTCAAACCCGGGAGGTTGCTCAACAAGGACTAGCTCATTTATAAACCATTTAAAATACGCTTTTCACATCCATTTTGATATAATTTTCAAGTTGCGTGCGTGCATATATGAAAGGGAAGTCGTGGCCTTCAAGTCTGCGGTGCAAAAGTCTCCAAAATCAAAACCTTATTCCAACACGAGAACCCTTTGCCACTAGTCTTGCACCTTGTTACATACGACAGCGCCTTGATAAATGTCTTGCTTTATTTAGCGGAACACCCACTTTAATATAATGACTCTCTTGCACCTTTTAGGTAAACCACAAAGTGTCCACACTTCATTGCGGGTGAAGTTGCCTAATTCTTCTTCATGCATGGCATTCACCCACTCACAGGATCTTCTAGAGCTTCCTCTCCATGGTAGTAGGTTTCTAGACAAGAGACAAAAGCATGATGTTCAACAAAGAAGCAAAAAAGAGTTTTGAGATGAGTCATAACCCCTTTGTAGGACTCCCTAGTGAGATCTTGAGGATGTGCTTGGGTAGGGAGAATTCCTTGCGATCAACCACTTGAGGGAGAGGGGTCTTGTGGAGCATCAACATCTTGAGCTTGTTCACTTTGTTCATGAGAGAGACATGAGTATCACATCATGGTATTGGGGTTTCTCATCTTTATCATCATCTTGTGGAACATTTGAGTGAAGATGGCTTGTCATTAACGAACATCATCATCATCAATGGCACGGAAGCGATAATATTACTCAACCGGCATGTTCTTCGCTTGGCCTCCCCTCAATGGTTCATCACCTACATCGCATCAAAGAGATTCTCCAAGTGCTCGCCCCAGGAGCCGTTAGATTCATCAAACTCCCACATCATATGTTTCCTCTACCATGCGGTGGCATGATTGAATACTTCGATATGCTTTGGACTTGATATGGTAACCAACAAAAGAAAACCAATATCTAGCGTCTTTGAAACTTCCACTAGATATTTAGCTTCTTGAAGATGTAGCATTGCAGCAAACACCTAAAGAAAGAAAGCGTCCGGAAGCTTCTTCCCATTGAGCAACTCATAAGGTGTCTTCTTAGAAACTTTTTGGAGGTAGAAGTAGGTTGGATGCATAGCATGCGGTGTTGATTACTTACCGGCCTAAAACTTCTCATCGGTGACATACTCATCAAGCATTGTTTTTGCCAAAGTGATTAGTGTCAGGTTTTCTCTCACTACACCATTTTGTTGAGGAGTGTAAAGTTGAAGAACTCATGCTTGATCCCAACTTCATCCTGTATTGTAGCCCAGCTTATTTGTGTTGTCAAATTCTTTTCAATATAACTCCTACTTATTTTTCTTGATCTTCACATTAAATTCATTTTGAGCTCTTTTAGCAAAAACTTCTTGGAAACAGCGGCCACTTGGTTGTCATGAAGGAAGAAGGTCCAAGTGTATCTTGAGTAGTCATGACAATCACTAGGCAATATAGGTTGCCCCAAGCTCTTATGTTGTTGGCCCAAAAGAGATCCATGTGAAGTAGTTTTAGCACTCTATGAGTTGGTTGACATGAAAAGCTTTGGTTGGATTTAAGATTGTTGGCAACTTGCTTTGCTTGGAAACCGAGCATGCACTACAAAAGCTTGTCCCTCAAGCGACATTCTTGATCACTCTCACACTAGATCATTCTTCATTACAACTGGCGAGAATTTACATACCAACATATTACACTGGTCTTCACATACCGCCAACCCGGCAAGTGATGATGCTTAGCCTTAGCAAATGAAGCAGAGATTTGCAAAAAGTTGGCTTCTAGCCAGTGAAATCACAACATAGAGGTTGTTGTACCTAAAAACACTCTAGAAATATATAACGCTTGTCACTCTTCTTTTGTCTGGCACAACCATGATGATGTTCATCAAATAGGCATTGGAAGCGGGGATCACATAGTTGACCGACAACAGAGTTTGAGCTCAATGAAGCAACATATAAGACATTTGAGGTGAGTGATCATTTTGATATTGCAACCTTTCCCAAACCTCTCACGCTCTTTGAATTGTCACTAAAATGTAATCTTGTTGTGGCCTTTGTCCCCTTTAAACTTCTAGTACTTAAGGTGAACATCACGAGGATCACCGGTCCTTGTTGTGTGCAACCACTATCAATAACAATAGCTTCCGCAGGTCTTGTAGTTCACCTTTGAGTCCTTTGCCATGAGGCATAGGTGTGTAAACGATGAAGATATGAGTAATTGGTGGTGAAGCGTATGAAGACAATAGCGATTCGCATACATGTTCTTGCTCATTGTCACTTTCTTCACTTAGGAGGAGCCACCACATGATGATTCAATATGGTGAGCCAATCACCAACAAAGTAACCTTTCCATCTTTCTTCTTGCGTGCTCCTTCTTCTTGCCATCTTTCTTCTTATATGGCTTATCCTTCTTCTCTTCATCATCACTTGATTCTTCTCTCTTGTCCGTTGCTTCTTCTTTGTGCTTGTCTTTCTTGGGTGGTTGGCGT
>JADLZK010002947.1:0-74670 GCA_015847255.1 Hyparrhenia diplandra
GCCCAATAAGGATGTGGCCGGTAGGGGCCTATGAGTGCAGCGTGCACATGTTTAGTACCACCTTGCTAGTTGAGCAAGGGTGAGTCTTAAGCCTTTGCCTTCCAGCCAGCACCACAGCCGGGTTAACCACTTTTACCGCGGCGGGGGCGAAAGTGTACAGCAGGTGCTATGTGTGCAGCGTCTTTGCTTCGGAAGAAACATGCGGTGCGGCTTTGGAGCGAGGTGTCACGTCACCCAAGCTTATCGGAGTGACACTTCGTATCGTTCCCTTCTTGCGTTTCGGGCGAGGCGGAGTCGGAGCATAGATATTTTTGGATGGGCTTCAAGATTTCGGCATTTGAACACATGGCTGCCGATCTGAGGCCTGCTTGGTCGGCGTGTGCTAGAAAAACTCAAGGTCACTGGTTAAGTTAGGTTCTCCAGGGGTGAGTCATTGGGAAGGGTGTATTAACACGACCCAATAAAGGATGTGGCGAAGAGGGCCTATGAGTGCAAGAAGGCAATGTAATTGTTCCTACCATCATCTAACCTATCCACCCTAGCTTCCTATGTACCTTTTCGTGTCGTTCCCCTTCTTGTTTTGCGATGCGTAGGTCGACATAGATATTTTCGATGGAATTCAAGATTTCCTCTAAACAAGTGCTACTTTGAGGCCTATGACAAGTGATTCTTAGAAAAACTCTCCAATGGTCCACTTCTTCAAATTTAGGTTCTCTAGGGTGAGTCATTTGATTCCACAACCCTTGAAAAAAGTCTAGCTTCGATTCTATGGCGGATTGGAAACTTCTCTTCGTTTTGAGTTTCTTATTTGAAATCAGCTCGGTTGTCCCTAATGTCACATCAGGAAACATATATTAACGGTTGGGGAAGGCAATGTAATTGTTCCTACCATCATCTAACCTATCCACCCTAGCTTCCTATGTACCTTTAGGTGTCGTTCCCCTTCTTGTTTTGATGCGTAGGTCGACATAGATATTTTTGATGGAATTCCAAGATTTCACTCTAAACAAGTGCTACTTTGAGGCCTATGACAAGTGATTCTTAGAAAAACTCTCCAATGGTCCACTTCTTCAAATTTAGGTTCTCTAGGGTGAGTCATTTGATTCCACAACCGCGAAAAAGTCTAGCTTCGATTCTATGGCGGATTGGAAACTTCTCTTCGTTTTGAGTTTCGCTGAAATCAGCTCGGCAGTCCCTAATGTCACATCAGGAAACATATATTAACGGTTGGGGAAGGCAATGTAATTGTTCCTACCATCATCTAACCTATCCACCCTAGCTTCCTATGTACCTTTCGTGTCGTTCCCCTTCTTGTTTTGATGCGTAGGTCGACATAGATATTTTTGATGGAATTCCAAGATTTCACTCTAAACAAGTGCTACTTTGAGGCCTATGACAAGTGATTCTTAGAAAAACTCTCAATGGTCCACTTCTTCAAATTTAGGTTCTCTAGGGTGAGTCATTTGATTCCACAACCATGAAAAAGTCTAGCTTCGATTCTATGGCGGATTGGAAACTTCTCTTTGTTTTGAGTTTCATGCTGAAATCAGCTCAGCAGTCCCTAATGTCACATCAGGAAACATATATTAGCGGTTGGGGAAGGCAATGTAATTGTTCCTACCATCATCTAACCTATCCACCCTAGCTTCCTATGTACCTTTCATGTGTCGTTCCCCTTCTTGTTTTGATGCGTAGGTCGACATAGATATTTTCGATGGAATTCAAGATTTCACTCTAAACAAGTGCTACTTTGAGGCCTATGACAAGTGATTCTTAGAAAAACTCTCAATGGTCCACTTCTTCAAATTTAGGTTCTCTAGGGTGAGTCATTTGATTCCACAACCGCGAAAAAGTCTAGCTTCGATTCTATGGCGGATTGGAAACTTCTCTTTGTTTTGAGTTGGCGCTGAAATCAGCTCCGGCAGATCCCTAATGTCACATCAGGAAACATATATTAGCGTTTGGGAAGGCAATGTAATTGTTCCTACCATCATCTAACCTATCCACCCTAGCTTCCTATGTACCTTTTCGTATCGTTCCCCTTCTTGTTTTGATGCGTAGGTCGACATAGAGATATTTTCGATGGAATTCAAGATTTCCTCTAAACAAGTGCTACTTTGGGGCCTATGACAAGTGATTCTTAGAAAAACTCTCCAATGGTCCACTTCTTCAAATTTAGGTTCTCTAGGGTGAGTCATTTGATTCCACAACCGCGAAAAAGTCTAGCTTCGATTCTATGGCGGATTGGAAACTTCTCTTCGTTTTGAGTTTATGCTGAAATCAGCTCCCGAGTCCCTAATGTCACATCAGGAAACATATATTAACGGTTGGGGAAGGCAATGTAATTGTTCCTACCATCATCTAACCTATCCACCCTAGCTTCCTATGTACCTTTAGGTGTCGTTCCCCTTCTTGTTTTGATGCGTAGGTCGACATAGATATTTTCGATGGAATTCAAGATTTCACTCTAAACAAGTGCTACTTTGAGGCCTATGACAAGTGATTCTTAGAAAAACTCTCAATGGTCCACTTCTTCAAATTTAGGTTCTCTAGGGTGAGTCATTTGATTCCACAACCATGAAAAAGTCTAGCTTCGATTCTATGGCGGATTGGAAACTTCTCTTCGTTTTGAGTTTCGCTGAAATCAGCTCGGCAGTCCCTAATGTCACATCAGGAAACATATATTAGCGGTTGGGGAAGGCAATGTAATTGTTCCTACCATCATCTAACCTATCCACCCTAGCTTCCTATGTACCTTTCGTGTCGTTCCCCTTCTTGTTTTGATGCGTAGGTCGACATAGATATTTTCGATGGAATTCCAAGATTTCACTCTAAACAAGTGCTACTTTGGGGCCTATGACAAGTGATTCTTAGAAAAACTCTCAATGGTCCACTTCTTCAAATTTAGGTTCTCTAGGGTGAGTCATTTGATTCCACAACGCGCGAAAAAGTCTAGCTTCGATTCTATGGCGGATTGGAAACTTCTCTTCGTTTTGAGTTCGCGCTGAAATCAGCTCCGGCAGTCCCTAATGTCACATCAGGAAACATATATATTAGCGGTTGGGGAAGGCAATGTAATTGTTCCTACCATCATCTAACCTATCCACCCTAGCTTCCTATGTACCTTTAGGTGTTGCGTTCCCCTTCTTGTTTGATGCGTAGGTCGACATAGATATTTTCGATGGAATTCAAGATTTCACTCTAAACAAGTGCTACTTTGAGGCCTATGACAAGTGATTCTTAGAAAAACTCTCAATGGTCCACTTCTTCAAATTTAGGTTCTCTAGGGTGAGTCATTTGATTCCACAACCGCGAAAAAGTCTAGCTTCGATTCTATGGCGGATTGGAAACTTCTCTTCGTTTTGAGTTGGCGCTGAAATCAGCTCGGCAGTCCCTAATGTCACATCAGGAAACATATATTAGCGGTTGGGGAAGGCAATGTAATTGTTCCTACCATCATCTAACCTATCCACCCTAGCTTCCTATGTACCTTTTAGGTGTCGTTCCCCTTCTTGTTTTGATGCGTAGGTCGACATAGATATTTTTCGATGGAATTCAAGATTTCACTCTAAACAAGTGCTACTTTGAGGCCTATGACAAGTGATTCTTAGAAAAACTCTCCAATGGTCCACTTCTTCAAATTTAGGTTCTCTAGGGTGAGTCATTTGATTCCACAACCGCGAAAAAGTCTAGCTTCGATTCTATGGCGGATTGGAAACTTCTCTTCGTTTTGAGTTTCGCTGAAATCAGCTCAGCAGTCCCTAATGTCACATCAGGAAACATATATTAGCGGTTGGGGGGAAGGCAATGTAATTGTTCCTACCATCATCTAACCTATCCACCCTAGCTTCCTATGTACCTTTCGTGTCGTTCCCCTTCTTGTTTTGATGCGAGGTCGACATAGATATTTTTCGATGGAATTCAAGATTTCACTCTAAACAAGTGCTACTTTGAGGCCTATGACAAGTGATTCTTAGAAAAACTCTCAATGGTCCACTTCTTCAAATTTAGGTTCTCTAGGGTGAGTCATTTGATTCCACAACCGCGAAAAAGTCTAGCTTCGATTCTATGGCGGATTGGAAACTTCTCTTCGTTTTGAGTTTCGCTGAAATCAGCTCGGCAGTCCCTAATGTCACATCAGGAAACATATATTAACGGTTGGGGAAGGCAATGTAATTGTTCCTACCATCATCTAACCTATCCACCCTAGCTTCCTATGTACCTTTTCGTGTCGTTCCCCTTCTTGTTTTGATGCGTAGGTCGACATAGATATTTTCGATGGAATTCCAAGATTTCACTCTAAACAAGTGCTACTTTGGGGCCTATGACAAGTGATTCTTAGAAAAACTCTCCAATGGTCCACTTCTTCAAATTTAGGTTCTCTAGGGTGAGTCATTTGATTCCACAACCCAGCGAAAAAGTCTAGCTTCGATTCTATGGCGGATTGGAAACTTCTCTTCGTTTTGAGTTCGCTGAAATCAGCTCGGCAGTCCCTAATGTCACATCAGGAAACATATATTAACGGTTGGGGAAGGCAATGTAATTGTTCCTACCATCATCTAACCTATCCACCCTAGCTTCCTATGTACCTTTAGTGTCGTTCCCCTTCTTGTTTTGATGCGTAGGTCGACATAGATATTTTCGATGGAATTTCAAGATTTCACTCTAAACAAGTGCTACTTTGAGGCCTATGACAAGTGATTCTTAGAAAAACTCTCCAATGGTCCACTTCTTCAAATTTAGGTTCTCTAGGGTGAGTCATTTGATTCCACAACCCAAAAAAAAGTCTAGCTTCGATTCTATGGCGGATTGGAAACTTTCTCTTCGTTTTGAGTTTGCGCTGAAATCTGCTCCAGCAGTCCCTAGTGTCACATCTGGAAACATATATTAACGGTTGGGGAAGGCAATGTAATTGTTCCTACCATCATCTAACCTATCCACCCTAGCTTCCTATGTACCTTTCGTGTCGTTTCCCTTCTTGTTTTGATGCGTAGGTCGACATAGATATTTTCGATGGAATTCAAGATTTCACTCTAAACAAGTGCTACTTTGAGGCCTATGACAAGTGATTCTTAGAAAAACTCTCACATGGTCCACTTCTTCAAATTTAGGTTCTCTAGGGTGAGTCATTTGATTCCACAACCGCGAAAAAGTCTAGCTCGATTCTATGGCCGGATTGGAAACTTCTCTTCGTTTTGAGTTCGCGCTGAAATCAGCTCCAGCTGTCCCTAATGTCACATCCGGAAACATATATTAACGGTTGGGGAAGGCAATGTAATTGTTCCTACCATCATCTAACCTATCCACCCTAGCTTCCTATGTACCTTTCGTGTCGTTCCCCTTCTTGTTTCGATGCGTAGGTCGACATAGATATTTTTCGATGGAATTCAAGATTTCACTCTCTCTAAACAAGTGCTACTTTGAGGCCTATGACAAGTGATTCTTAGAAAAACTCTCAATGGTCCACTTCTTCAAATTTAGGTTCTCTAGGGTGAGTCATTTGATTCCACAACCGCGAAAAAGTCTAGCTTCGATTCTATGGCGGATTGGAAACTTCTCTTCGTTTTGAGTTATTGCTGAAATCAGCTCAGCAGTCCCTAATGTCACATCAGGAAACATATATTAGCGGTTGGGGAAGGCAATGTAATTGTTCCTACCATCATCTAACCTATCCACCCTAGCTTCCTATGTACCTTTCGTGTCGTTCCCCTTCTTGTTTTGATGCGTAGGTCGACATAGATATTTTTCGATGGAATTTCAAGATTTCACTCTAAACAAGTGCTACTTTGAGGCCTATGACAAGTGATTCTTAGAAAAACTCTCAATGGTCCACTTCTTCAAATTTAGGTTCTCTAGGGTGAGTCATTTGATTCCACAACCCGCGAAAAAGTCTAGCTTCGATTCTATGGCGGATTGGAAACTTTCTCTTCGTTTTGAGTTCGCGCTGAAATCAGCTCCGGCAGTCCCTAATGTCACATCAGGAAACATATATATTAACGGTTGGGGAAGGCAATGTAATTGTTCCTACCATCATCTAACCTATCCACCCTAGCTTCCTATGTACCTTTAGGTGTCGTTCCCCTTCTTGTTTTGATGCGTAGGTCGACATAGATATTTTTCGATGGAATTCAAGATTTCACTCTAAACAAGTGCTACTTTGAGGCCTATGACAAGTGATTCTTAGAAAAACTCTCCAATGGTCCACTTCTTCAAATTTAGGTTCTCTAGGGTGAGTCATTTGATTCCACAACCGCAAAAAAAAGTCTAGCTTCGATTCTATGGCGGATTGGAAACTTCTCTTCGTTTTGAGTTCGCTGAAATGAAATCGCTCCGGCTGTCCCTAATGTCACATCAGGAAACATATATTAACGGTTGGGGAAGGCAATGTAATTGTTCCTACCATCATCTAACCTATCCACCCTAGCTTCCTATGTACCTTTTCGTGTCGTTCCCCTTCTTGTTTTGATGCGTAGGTCGACATAGATATTTTCGATGGAATTCAAGATTTCACTCTAAACAAGTGCTACTTTGAGGCCTATGACAAGTGATTCTTAGAAAAACTCTCCAATGGTCCACTTCTTCAAATTTAGGTTCTCTAGGGTGAGTCATTTGATTCCACAACCGCGAAAAAGTCTAGCTTCGATTCTATGGCGGATTGGAAACTTCTCTTTCGTTTTGAGTTCGCGCTGAAATCAGCTCCGGCTGTCCCTAATGTCACATCAGGAAACATATATTAACGGTTGGGGAAGGCAATGTAATTGTTCCTACCATCATCTAACCTATCCACCCTAGCTTCCTATGTACCTTTAGGTGTCGTTCCCCTTCTTGTTTTGATGCGTAGGTCGACATAGATATTTTTCGATGGAATTCAAGATTTCACTCTAAACAAGTGCTACTTTGAGGCTATGACAAGTGATTCTTAGAAAAACTCTCAATGGTCCACTTCTTCAAATTTAGGTTCTCTAGGGTGAGTCATTTGATTCCACAACCGCGAAAAAGTCTAGCTTCGATTCTATGGCGGATTGGAAACTTCTCTTTGTTTTGAGTTCGCTGCGCTGAAATCAGCTCAGCTGAGTCCCTAATGTCACATCAGGAAACATATATTAACGGTTGGGGAAGGCAATGTAATTGTTCCTACCATCATCTAACCTATCCACCCTAGCTTCCTATGTATGTACCTTTCGTGTCGTTCCCCTTCTTGTTTTGATGCGTAGGTCGACATAGATATTTTCGATGGAATTCAAGATTTCACTCTAAACAAGTGCTACTTTGAGGCCTATGACAAGTGATTCTTAGAAAAACTCTCAATGGTCCACTTCTTCAAATTTAGGTTCTCTAGGGTGAGTCATTTGATTCCACAACAACCGAAAAAAAGTCTAGCTTCGATTCTATGGCGGATTGGAAACTTCTCTCTTCGTTTTGAGTTTCGCGCTGAAATCAGCTCCGGCTGTCCCTAATGTCACATCAGGAAACATATATTAACGGTTGGGGAAGGCAATGTAATTGTTCCTACCATCATCTAACCTATCCACCCTAGCTTCCTATGTACCTTTCGTGTCGTTTCCCTTCTTGTTTCGGTACGTAGGTCGACATAGATATTTTCGATGGAATTCAAGATTTCACTCTAAACAAGTGCTACTTTGAGGCCTATGACAAGTGATTCTTAGAAAAACTCTCAATGGTCCACTTCTTCAAATTTAGGTTCTCTAGGGTGAGTCATTTGATTCCACAACCGCGAAAAAGTCTAGCTTCGATTCTATGGCGGATTGGAAACTTCTCTTCGTTTTGAGTTCGCTGAAATCGGCTCAGCAGTCCCTAATGTCACATCAGGAAACATATATTAACGGTTGGGGAAGGCAATGTAATTGTTCCTACCATCATCTAACCTATCCACCCTAGCTTCCTATGTACCTTTCGTGTCGTTCCCCTTCTTGTTTTTGATGCGTAGGTCGACATAGATATTTTCGATGGAATTTCAAGATTTCCTCTAAACAAGTGCTACTTTGAGGCCTATGACAAGTGATTCTTAGAAAAACTCTCCAATGGTCCACTTCTTCAAATTTAGGTTCTCTAGGGTGAGTCATTTGATTCCACAACCCCGAAAAAGTCTAGCTTCGATTCTATGGCGGATTGGAAACTTCTCTTTGTTTTGAGTTCGCTGCTGAAATCGGCTCCGGCAGTCCCTAATGTCACATCAGGAAACATATATTAACGGTTGGGGAAGGCAATGTAATTGTTCCTACCATCATCTAACCTATCCACCCTAGCTTCCTATGTACCTTTAGGTGTCGTTCCCCTTCTTGTTTTGATGCGTAGGTCGACATAGATATTTTCGATGGAATTCAAGATTTCACTCTAAACAAGTGCTACTTTGAGGCCTATGACAAGTGATTCTTAGAAAAACTCTCCAATGGTCCACTTCTTCAAATTTAGGTTCTCTAGGGTGAGTCATTTGATTCCACAACCGCGAAAAAGTCTAGCTTCGATTCTATGGCGGATTGGAAACTTCTCTTCGTTTTGAGTTCGCGCTGAAATCAGCTCAATTTGTCCCTAATGTCACATCAGGAAACATATATTAACGGTTGGGGAAGGCAATGTAATTGTTCCTACCATCATCTAACCTATCCACCCTAGCTTCCTATGTACCTTTAGGTGTCGTTCCCCTTCTTGTTTTGATGCGTAGGTCGACATAGATATTTTTCGATGGAATTCAAGATTTCACTCTAAACAAGTGCTACTTTGAGGCCTATGACAAGTGATTCTTAGAAAAACTCTCAATGGTCCACTTCTTCAAATTTAGGTTCTCTAGGGTGAGTCATTTGATTCCACAACCGCGAAAAAAGTCTAGCTTCGATTCTATGGCGGATTGGAAACTTCTCTTTGTTTTGAGTTCTTTGCTGAAATCAGCTCGGCAGTCCCTAATGTCACATCAGGAAACATATATTAACGGTTGGGGAAGGCAATGTAATTGTTCCTACCATCATCTAACCTATCCACCCTAGCTTCCTATGTACCTTTTCGTGTCGTTCCCCTTCTTGTTTTGATGCGTAGGTCGACATAGATATTTTCGATGGAATTCAAGATTTCACTCTAAACAAGTGCTACTTTGAGGCCTATGACAAGTGATTCTTAGAAAAAAACTCTCAATGGTCCACTTCTTCAAATTTAGGTTCTCTAGGGTGAGTCATTTGATTCCACAACCCGCGAAAAAGTCTAGCTTCGATTCTATGGCGGATTGGAAACTTCTCTTCGTTTTGAGTTCGCTGAAATCGGCTCGGCAGTCCCTAATAATGTCACATCAGGAAACATATATTAACGGTTGGGGAAGGCAATGTAATTGTTCCTACCATCATCTAACCTATCCACCCTAGCTTCCTATGTACCTTTTAGGTGTCGTTTTCCCCTTCTTGTTTTGATGCGTAGGTCGACATAGATATTTTCGATGGAATTCAAGATTTCACTCTAAACAAGTGCTACTTTGGGGCCTATGACAAGTGATTCTTAGAAAAAAACTCTCAATGGTCCACTTCTTCAAATTTAGGTTCTCTAGGGTGAGTCATTTGATTCCACAACCGCGAAAAAGTCTAGCTTCGATTCTATGGCGGATTGGAAACTTCTCTTCGTTTTGAGTTCGCTGAAATCAGCTCGGCTGTCCCTAATGTCACATCAGGAAACATATATTAACGGTTGGGGAAGGCAATGTAATTGTTCCTACCATCATCTAACCTATCCACCCTAGCTTCCTATGTACCTTTAGGTGTCGTTCCCCTTCTTGTTTTGATGCGTAGGTCGACATAGATTTTTCGATGGAATTCAAGATTTCACTCTAAACAAGTGCTACTTTGAGGCCTATGACAAGTGATTCTTAGAAAAACTCTCCAATGGTCCACTTCTTCAAATTTAGGTTCTCTAGGGTGAGTCATTTGATTCCACAACCGCGAAAAAGTCTAGCTTCGATTCTATGGCGGATTGGAAACTTCTCTTCGTTTTGAGTTCGCGCTGAAATCAGCTCAGCAGTCCCTAATGTCACATCAGGAAACATATATTTAACGGTTGGGGAAGGCAATGTAATTGTTCCTACCATCATCTAACCTATCCACCCTAGCTTCCTATGTACCTTTAGGTGTCGTTCCCCTTCTTCTTGTTTGATGCGTAGGTCGACATAGATATTTTCGATGGAATTTCAAGATTTCACTCTAAACAAGTGCTACTTTGAGGCCTATGACAAGTGATTCTTAGAAAAACTCTCAATGGTCCACTTCTTCAAATTTAGGTTCTCTAGGGTGAGTCATTTGATTCCACAACCGCGAAAAAGTCTAGCTTCGATTCTATGGCGGATTGGAAACTTCTCTTCGTTTTGAGTTTCGCTGAAATCGGCTCAGCAGTCCCTAATGTCACATCAGGAAACATATATTAACGGTTGGGGAAGGCAATGTAATTGTTCCTACCATCATCTAACCTATCCACCCTAGCTTCCTATGTACCTTTCGTGTTGTTCCCCTTCTTGTTTTGATGCGTAGGTCGACATAGATATTTTTCGATGGAATTCAAGATTTCACTCTAAACAAGTGCTACTTTGAGGCCTATGACAAGTGATTCTTAGAAAAACTCTCTCAATGGTCCACTTCTTCAAATTTAGGTTCTCTAGGGTGAGTCATTTGATTCCACAACCCGAAAAAAGTCTAGCTTCGATTCTATGGCGGATTGGAAACTTCTCTCTTCGTTTTGAGTTCGCGCTGAAATCGGCTCGGCAGTCCCTAATGTCACATCAGGAAACATATATTAACGGTTGGGGAAGGCAATGTAATTGTTCCTACCATCATCTAACCTATCCACCCTAGCTTCCTATGTACCTTTAGGTGTCGTTCCCCTTCTTTTTTGATGCGTAGGTCGACATAGATATTTTCGATGGAATTCAAGATTTCCTCTAAACAAGTGCTACTTTGAGGCCTATGACAAGTGATTCTTAGAAAAACTCTCAATGGTCCACTTCTTCAAATTTAGGTTCTCTAGGGTGAGTCATTTGATTCCACAACCGCGAAAAAGTCTAGCTTCGATTCTATGGCGGATTGGAAACTTCTCTTTCGTTTTGAGTTCGCGCTGAAATCAGCTCAGCAGTCCCTAATGTCACATCAGGAAACATATATTAACGGTTGGGGAAGGCAATGTAATTGTTCCTACCATCATCTAACCTATCCACCCTAGCTTCCTATGTACCTTTAGGTGTCGTTCCCCTTCTTGTTTTGATGCGTAGGTCGACATAGATATTTTCGATGGAATTCAAGATTTCACTCTAAACAAGTGCTACTTTACTTTGAGGCCTATGACAAGTGATTCTTAGAAAAACTCTCTCAATGGTCCACTTCTTCAAATTTAGGTTCTCTAGGGTGAGTCATTTGATTCCACAACCCATGAAAAAGTCTAGCTTCGATTCTATGGCGGATTGGAAACTTCTCTTCGTTTTGAGTTCGCTGAAATCAGCTCCGGCTGTCCCTAATGTCACATCAGGAAACATATATTAACGGTTGGGGAAGGCAATGTAATTGTTCCTACCATCATCTAACCTATCCACCCTAGCTTCCTATGTACCTTTCGTGTCGTTCCCCTTCTTGTTTTGATGCGTAGGTCGACATAGATATTTTCGATGGAATTTCAAGATTTCACTCTAAACAAGTGCTACTTTGAGGCCTATGACAAGTGATTCTTAGAAAAACTCTCAATGGTCCACTTCTTCAAATTTAGGTTCTCTAGGGTGAGTCATTTGATTCCACAACCCGAAAAAAAAAAAGTCTAGCTTCGATTCTATGGCGGATTGGAAACTTCTCTTCGTTTTTTGAGTTCGCGCTGAAATCAGCTCAGCTGTCCCTAATGTCACATCAGGAAACATATATTAACGGTTGGGGAAGGCAATGTAATTGTTCCTACCATCATCTAACCTATCCACCCTAGCTTCCTATGTACCTTTTTCGTGTCGTTCCCCTTCTTGTTTTGATGCGTAGGTCGACATAGATATTTTCGATGGAATTCAAGATTTCACTCTAAACAAGTGCTACTTTGAGGCCTATGACAAGTGATTCTTAGAAAAACTCTCAATGGTCCACTTCTTCAAATTTAGGTTCTCTAGGGTGAGTCATTTGATTCCAACAACCGCGAAAAAGTCTAGCTTCGATTCTATGGCGGATTGGAAACTTCTCTTCGTTTTGAGTTCGCTGAAATCAGCTCTCCGGCAGTCCCTAATGTCACATCAGGAAACATATATTAACGGTTGGGGAAGGCAATGTAATTGTTCCTACCATCATCTAACCTATCCACCCTAGCTTCCTATGTACCTTTCGTGTCGTTCCCCTTCTTTTTTGATGCGTAGGTCGACATAGATATTTTCGATGGAATTCAAGATTTCACTCTAAACAAGTGCTACTTTGAGGCCTATGACAAGTGATTCTTAGAAAAACTCTCAATGGTCCACTTCTTCAAATTTAGGTTCTCTAGGGTGAGTCATTTGATTCCACAACCCGCGAAAAAGTCTAGCTTCGATTCTATGGCGGATTGGAAACTTCTCTTCGTTTTGAGTTCATATTTGCTGAAATCGGCTCGGCTGAGTCCCTAATGTCACATCAGGAAATATATATTAACGGTTGGGGAAGGCAATGTAATTGTTCCTACCATCATCTAACCTATCCACCCTAGCTTCCTATGTACCTTTAGGTGTCGTTCCCCTTCTTGTTTTGATGCGTAGGTCGACATAGATATTTTCGATGGAATTTCAAGATTTCACTCTAAACAAGTGCTACTTTGAGGCCTATGACAAGTGATTCTTAGAAAAACTCTCTCAATGGTCCACTTCTTCAAATTTAGGTTCTCTAGGGTGAGTCATTTGATTCCACAACCGCGAAAAAGTCTAGCTTCGATTCTATGGCGGATTGGAAACTTCTCTTCGTTTTGAGTTCGCGCTGAAATCGGCTCCGGCAGTCCCTAATGTCACATCAGGAAACATATATTAACGGTTGGGGAAGGCAATGTAATTGTTCCTACCATCATCTAACCTATCCACCCTAGCTTCCTATGTACCTTTCGTGTCGTTCCCCTTCTTGTTTTGATGCGTAGGTCGACATAGATATTTTTCGATGGAATTCAAGATTTCACTCTAAACAAGTGCTACTTTGAGGCCTATGACAAGTGATTCTTAGAAAAACTCTCAATGGTCCACTTCTTCAAATTTAGGTTCTCTAGGGTGAGTCATTTGATTCCACAACCGCGAAAAAGTCTAGCTTCGATTCTATGGCGGATTGGAAACTTCTCTTCGTTTTGAGTTCGCGCTGAAATCAGCTCAGCTGTCCCTAATGTCACATCAGGAAACATATATTAACGGTTGGGGAAGGCAATGTAATTGTTCCTACCATCATCTAACCTATCCACCCTAGCTTCCTATGTACCTTTCGTGGTGTCGTTCCCCTTCTTGTTTTGATGCGTAGGTCGACATAGATATTTTCGATGGAATTCAAGATTTCACTCTAAACAAGTGCTACTTTGAGGCCTATGACAAGTGATTCTTAGAAAAACTCTCAATGGTCCACTTCTTCAAATTTAGGTTCTCTAGGGTGAGTCATTTGATTCCACAACCGCGAAAAAGTCTAGCTTCGATTCTATGGCGGATTGGAAACTTCTCTTCGTTTTGAGTTTCGCTGAAATCGGCTCAGCTGAGTCCCTAATGTCACATCCGGAAACATATATTAACGGTTGGGGAAGGCAATGTAATTGTTCCTACCATCATCTAACCTATCCACCCTAGCTTCCTATGTACCTTACCTTTCGTGTCGTTCCCCTTCTTGTTTTGATGCGTAGGTCGACATAGATATTTTCGATGGAATTCAAGATTTCACTCTAAACAAGTGCTACTTTGAGGCCTATGACAAGTGATTCTTAGAAAAACTCTCAATGGTCCACTTCTTCAAATTTAGGTTCTCTAGGGTGAGTCATTTGATTCCACAACCCCGAAAAAGTCTAGCTTCGATTCTATGGCGGATTGGAAACTTCTCTTCGTTTTGAGTTCACTTTGCTGAAATCTGCTCTCGGCTGTCCCTAATGTCACATCAGGAAACATATATTAACGGTTGGGGAAGGCAATGTAATTGTTCCTACCATCATCTAACCTATCCACCCTAGCTTCCTATGTACCTTTAGGTGTCGTTCCCCTTCTTGTTTTGATGCGTAGGTCGACATAGATATTTTCGATGGAATTCAAGATTTCACTCTAAACAAGTGCTACTTTGAGGCCTATGACAAGTGATTCTTAGAAAAACTCTCCAATGGTCCACTTCTTCAAATTTAGGTTCTCTAGGGTGAGTCATTTGATTCCACAACCGCGAAAAAGTCTAGCTTCGATTCTATGGCGGATTGGAAACTTCTCTTCGTTTTGAGTTTCGCTGAAATCTGCTCGGCAGTCCCTAATGTCACATCAGGAAACATATATTAACGGTTGGGGAAGGCAATGTAATTGTTCCTACCATCATCTAACCTATCCACCCTAGCTTCCTATGTACCTTTTCGTGTTCGTTCCCCTTCTTGTTTTGATGCGTAGGTCGACATAGATATTTTCGATGGAATTTCAAGATTTCACTCTAAACAAGTGCTACTTTGAGGCCTATGACAAGTGATTCTTAGAAAAACTCTCCAATGGTCCACTTCTTCAAATTTAGGTTCTCTAGGGTGAGTCATTTGATTCCACAACCGCGAAAAAGTCTAGCTTCGATTCTATGGCGGATTGGAAACTTCTCTCTTCGTTTTGAGTTCGCTGAAATCGGCTCATGCTGTCCCTAATGTCACATCAGGAAACATATATTAACGGTTGGGGAAGGCAATGTAATTGTTCCTACCATCATCTAACCTATCCACCCTAGCTTCCTATGTACCTTTAGGTGTCGTTCCCCTTCTTGTTTTGGATGCGTAGGTCGACATAGATATTTTCGATGGAATTCAAGATTTCACTCTAAACAAGTGCTACTTTGAGGCCTATGACAAGTGATTCTTAGAAAAACTCTCCAATGGTCCACTTCTTCAAATTTAGGTTCTCTAGGGTGAGTCATTTGATTCCACAACCGCGAAAAAGTCTAGCTTCGATTCTATGGCGGATTGGAAACTTCTCTTCGTTTTGAGTTTCGCTGAAATCGGCTCGGCAGTCCCTAATGTCACATCAGGAAACATATATTAACGGTTGGGGAAGGCAATGTAATTGTTCCTACCATCATCTAACCTATCCACCCTAGCTTCCTATGTACCTTTAGGTGTCGTTTCCCCTTCTTGTTTTGATGCGTAGGTCGACATAGATATTTTCGATGGAATTCAAGATTTCACTCTAAACAAGTGCTACTTTGAGGCCTATGACAAGTGATTCTTAGAAAAACTCTCAATGGTCCACTTCTTCAAATTTAGGTTCTCTAGGGTGAGTCATTTGATTCCACAACCGCGAAAAAGTCTAGCTTCGATTCTATGGCGGATTGGAAACTTCTCTTTCGTTTTGAGTTGCTGCTGAAATCAGCTCGGCTGTCCCTAATGTCACATCAGGAAACATATATATATTACGGTTGGGGAAGGCAATGTAATTGTTCCTACCATCATCTAACCTATCCACCCTAGCTTCCTATGTACCTTTAGGTGTGTCGTTCCCCTTCTTGTTTGATGCGTAGGTCGACATAGATATTTTCGATGGAATTCAAGATTTCACTCTAAACAAGTGCTACTTTGAGGCCTATGACAAGTGATTCTTAGAAAAACTCTCAATGGTCCACTTCTTCAAATTTAGGTTCTCTAGGGTGAGTCATTTGATTCCACAACCGCGAAAAAGTCTAGCTTCGATTCTATGGCGGATTGGAAACTTCTCTTCGTTTTGAGTTCGCGCTGAAATCGGCTCAGCTGTCCCTAATGTCACATCAGGAAACATATATTAACGGTTGGGGAAGGCAATGTAATTGTTCCTACCATCATCTAACCTATCCACCCTAGCTTCCTATGTACCTTTAGGTGTCGTTCCCCTTCTTGTTTTGATGCGTAGGTCGACATAGATATTTTCGATGGAATTTCAAGATTTCACTCTAAACAAGTGCTACTTTGAGGCCTATGACAAGTGATTCTTAGAAAAACTCTCCAATGGTCCACTTCTTCAAATTTAGGTTCTCTAGGGTGAGTCATTTGATTCCACAACCGCGAAAAAAAGTCTAGCTTCGATTCTATGGCGGATTGGAAACTTCTCTTCGTTTTGAGTTCGCGCTGAAATCGGCTCAGGCGAGTCCCTAATGTCACATCAGGAAACATATATTAACGGTTGGGGAAGGCAATGTAATTGTTCCTACCATCATCTAACCTATCCACCCTAGCTTCCTATGTACCTTTAGTGTCGTTCCCCTTCTTGTTTTGATGCGTAGGTCGACATAGATATTTTCGATGGAATTCAAGATTTCACTCTAAACAAGTGCTACTTTGAGGCCTATGACAAGTGATTCTTAGAAAAACTCTCAATGGTCCACTTCTTCAAATTTAGGTTCTCTAGGGTGAGTCATTTGATTCCACAACCGCGAAAAAGTCTAGCTTCGATTCTATGGCGGATTGGAAACTTCTCTTCGTTTTGAGTTCGCGCTGAAATCGGCTCGGCAGTCCCTAATGTCACATCCGGAAACATATATTAACGGTTGGGGAAGGCAATGTAATTGTTCCTACCATCATCTAACCTATCCACCCTAGCTTCCTATGTACCTTTCTTGTCGTTCCCCTTCTTGTTTTGATGCGTAGGTCGACATAGATATTTTTCGATGGAATTTCAAGATTTCACTCTAAACAAGTGCTACTTTGAGGCCTATGACAAGTGATTCTTAGAAAAACTCTCAATGGTCCACTTCTTCAAATTTAGGTTCTCTAGGGTGAGTCATTTGATTCCACAACCGCGAAAAAGTCTAGCTTCGATTCTATGGCGGATTGGAAACTTCTCTTCGTTTTGAGTTTCGCGCTGAAATCTGAAATGCTCAGCTGTCCCTAATGTCACATCAGGAAACATATATTAACGGTTGGGGAAGGCAATGTAATTGTTCCTACCATCATCTAACCTATCCACCCTAGCTTCCTATGTACCTTTCGTGTCGTTCCCCTTCTTGTTTTGATGCGTAGGTCGACATAGATATTTTTCGATGGAATTCAAGATTTTTCACTCTAAACAAGTGCTACTTTGAGGCCTATGACAAGTGATTCTTAGAAAAACTCTCCAATGGTCCACTTCTTCAAATTTAGGTTCTCTAGGGTGAGTCATTTGATTCCACAACCGCGAAAAAGTCTAGCTTCGATTCTATGGGCGGATTGGAAACTTCTCTTTCGTTTTGAGTTTCGCTGAAATCAGCTCTCGGCGAGTCCCTAATGTCACATCAGGAAACATATATTAACGGTTGGGGAAGGCAATGTAATTGTTCCTACCATCATCTAACCTATCCACCCTAGCTTCCTATGTACCTTTTAGTGTGTTCGTTCCCCTTCTTGTTTTGATGCGTAGGTCGACACATAGATATTTTCGATGGAATTCAAGATTTCACTCTAAACAAGTGCTACTTTGAGGCCTATGACAAGTGATTCTTAGAAAAACTCTCAATGGTCCACTTCTTCAAATTTAGGTTCTCTAGGGTGAGTCATTTGATTCCACAACCGCGAAAAAAAGTCTAGCTTCGATTCTATGGCGGATTGGAAACTTCTCTTCGTTTTGAGTTCGCTGAAATCAGCTCCGGCTGTCCCTAATGTCACATCAGGAAACATATATTAACGGTTGGGGAAGGCAATGTAATTGTTCCTACCATCATCTAACCTATCCACCCTAGCTTCCTATGTACCTTTCGTGTCGTTCCCCTTCTTGTTTTGATGCGTAGGTCGACATAGATATTTTCGATGGAATTCAAGATTTCACTCTAAACAAGTGCTACTTTGAGGCCTATGACAAGTGATTCTTAGAAAAACTCTCAATGGTCCACTTCTTCAAATTTAGGTTCTCTAGGGTGAGTCATTTGATTCCACAACCGCGAAAAAGTCTAGCTTCGATTCTATGGCGGATTGGAAACTTCTCTTCGTTTTGAGTTCGCGCTGAAATCGGCTCAGCAGTCCCTAATGTCACATCAGGAAACATATATTAACGGTTTGGGGAAGGCAATGTAATTGTTCCTACCATCATCTAACCTATCCACCCTAGCTTCCTATGTACCTTTCGTGTCGTTTCCCTTCTTGTTTTGATGCGTAGGTCGACATAGATATTTTCGATGGAATTTCAAGATTTCTCTCTAAACAAGTGCTACTTTGAGGCCTATGACAAGTGATTCTTAGAAAAACTCTCCAATGGTCCACTTCTTCAAATTTAGGTTCTCTAGGGTGAGTCATTTGATTCCACAACCGCGAAAAAGTCTAGCTTCGATTCTATGGCGGATTGGAAACTTCTCTTCGTTTTTGAGTTCGCTGAAATCGGCTCGGCCGAGTCCCTAATGTCACATCAGGAAACATATATTAACGGTTGGGGAAGGCAATGTAATTGTTCCTACCATCATCTAACCTATCCACCCTAGCTTCCTATGTACCTTTTTGTGTCGTTCCCCTTCTTGTTTTGATGCGTGGAGGTCGACATAGATATTTTCGATGGAATTCAAGATTTCACTCTAAACAAGTGCTACTTTGAGGCCTATGACAAGTGATTCTTAGAAAAACTCTCTCAATGGTCCACTTCTTCAAATTTAGGTTCTCTAGGGTGAGTCATTTGATTCCACAACCGCGAAAAAGTCTAGCTTCGATTCTATGGCGGATTGGAAACTTCTCTTCGTTTTTGAGTTCGCTGAAATCGGCTCGGCAGTCCCTAATGTCACATCAGGAAACATATATTAACGGTTGGGGAAGGCAATGTAATTGTTCCTACCATCATCTAACCTATCCACCCTAGCTTCCTATGTACCTTTCGTGTCGTTCCCCTTCTTGTTTTGATGCGTAGGTCGACATAGATATTTTCGATGGAATTCAAGATTTCACTCTAAACAAGTGCTACTTTGAGGCCTATGACAAGTGATTCTTTAAAAAAACTCTCAATGGTCCACTTCTTCAAATTTAGGTTCTCTAGGGTGAGTCATTTGATTCCACAACCGCGAAAAAAAAGTCTAGCTTCGATTCTATGGCGGATTGGAAACTTCTCTTCGTTTTGAGTTCGCGCTGAAATCGGCTCAGCTGTCCCTAATGTCACATCAGGAAACATATATTAACGGTTGGGGAAGGCAATGTAATTGTTCCTACCATCATCTAACCTATCCACCCTAGCTTCCTATGTACCTTTTAGGTGTCGTTCCCCTTCTTGTTTTGATGCGTAGGTCGACATAGATATTTTCGATGGAATTCAAGATTTCACTCTAAACAAGTGCTACTTTGGGCCTATGACAAGTGATTCTTAGAAAAACTCTCCAATGGTCCACTTCTTCAAATTTAGGTTCTCTAGGGTGAGTCATTTGATTCCACAACCGCGAAAAAGTCTAGCTTCGATTCTATGGCGGATTGGAAACTTCTCTTCGTTTTGAGTTCGCGCTGAAATCGGCTCAGCTGTCCCTAATGTCACATCAGGAAACATATATTAACGGTTGGGGAAGGCAATGTAATTGTTCCTACCATCATCTAACCTATCCACCCTAGCTTCCTATGTACCTTTAGGTGTCGTTTCCCCTTCTTGTTTTGATGCGTAGGTCGACATAGATATTTTTCGATGGAATTCAAGATTTCACTCTAAACAAGTGCTACTTTGAGGCCTATGACAAGTGATTCTTAGAAAAACTCTCAATGGTCCACTTCTTCAAATTTAGGTTCTCTAGGGTGAGTCATTTGATTCCACAACCGCGAAAAAGTCTAGCTTCGATTCTATGGCGGATTGGAAACTTCTCTTCGTTTTGAGTTCATGCTGAAATCGGCTCAGCGAGTCCCTAATGTCACATCAGGAAACATATATTAACGGTTGGGGAAGGCAATGTAATTGTTCCTACCATCATCTAACCTATCCACCCTAGCTTCCTATGTACCTTTAGGTGTCGTTCCCCTTCTTGTTTTGATGCGTAGGTCGACATAGATATTTTCGATGGAATTTCAAGATTTCACTCTAAACAAGTGCTACTTTGAGGCCTATGACAAGTGATTCTTAGAAAAACTCTCAATGGTCCACTTCTTCAAATTTAGGTTCTCTAGGGTGAGTCATTTGATTCCACAACCGCGAAAAAGTCTAGCTTCGATTCTATGGCGGATTGGAAACTTCTCTTCGTTTTGAGTTCGCATGCTGAAATCGGCTCCGGCAGTCCCTAATGTCACATCAGGAAACATATATTAACGGTTGGGGAAGGCAATGTAATTGTTCCTACCATCATCTAACCTATCCACCCTAGCTTCCTATGTACCTTTTCGTGTCGTCGTTCCCCTTCTTGTTTTGATGCGTAGGTCGACATAGATATTTTTCGATGGAATTTCAAGATTTCACTCTAAACAAGTGCTACTTTGAGGCCTATGACAAGTGATTCTTAGAAAAACTCTCTCAATGGTCCACTTCTTCAAATTTAGGTTCTCTAGGGTGAGTCATTTGATTCCACAACCGCGAAAAAGTCTAGCTTCGATTCTATGGCGGATTGGAAACTTCTCTTCGTTTTGAGTTCGCGCTGAAATCGGCTCGGCAGTCCCTAATGTCACATCAGGAAACATATATTAACGGTTGGGGGGAAGGCAATGTAATTGTTCCTACCATCATCTAACCTATCCACCCTAGCTTCCTATGTACCTTTAGTGTCGTTCCCTTCTTCTGTTTTGATGCGTAGGTCGACATAGATATTTTCGATGGAATTCAAGATTTCACTCTAAACAAGTGCTACTTTGAGGCCTATGACAAGTGATTCTTAGAAAAACTCTCAATGGTCCACTTCTTCAAATTTAGGTTCTCTAGGGTGAGTCATTTGATTCCACAACCGCGAAAAAGTCTAGCTTCGATTCTATGGCGGATTGGAAACTTCTCTTCGTTTTGAGTTCGCTGAAATCGGCTCGGCTGTCCCTAATGTCACATCAGGAAACATATATTAACGGTTGGGGAAGGCAATGTAATTGTTCCTACCATCATCTAACCTATCCACCCTAGCTTCCTATGTACCTTTTCGTGTCGTTCCCCTTCTTGTTTTGATGCGTAGGTCGACATAGATATTTTCGATGGAATTCAAGATTTCACTCTAAACAAGTGCTACTTTGAGGCCTATGACAAGTGATTCTTAGAAAAACTCTCCAATGGTCCACTTCTTCAAATTTAGGTTCTCTAGGGTGAGTCATTTGATTCCACAACCGCGAAAAAGTCTAGCTTCGATTCTATGGCGGATTGGAAACTTCTCTTCGTTTTTGAGTTCGCTGAAATCGGCTCGGCTGTCCCTAATGTCACATCAGGAAACATATATTAACGGTTGGGGAAGGCAATGTAATTGTTCCTACCATCATCTAACCTATCCACCCTAGCTTCCTATGTACCTTTCGTGTCGTTCCCCTTCTTGTTTTGATGCGTAGGTCGACATAGATATTTTCGATGGAATTCAAGATTTCACTCTAAACAAGTGCTACTTTGAGGCCTATGACAAGTGATTCTTAAAAAAACTCTCAATGGTCCACTTCTTCAAATTTAGGTTCTCTAGGGTGAGTCATTTGATTCCACAACCGCGAAAAAGTCTAGCTTCGATTTATATGGCGGATTGGAAACTTCTCTTCGTTTTTGAGTTCGCTGAAATCGGCTCAGGCAGTCCCTAATGTCACATCAGGAAACATATATATTACGGTTGGGGAAGGCAATGTAATTGTTCCTACCATCATCTAACCTATCCACCCTAGCTTCCTATGTACCTTTAGGTGTCGTTCCCCTTCTTGTTTTGATGCGTAGGTCGACATAGATATTTTTCGATGGAATTCAAGATTTCACTCTAAACAAGTGCTACTTTGGGGCCTATGACAAGTGATTCTTAGAAAAACTCTCAATGGTCCACTTCTTCAAATTTAGGTTCTCTAGGGTGAGTCATTTGATTCCACAACCGCGAAAAAAGTCTAGCTTCGATTCTATGGCGGATTGGAAACTTCTCTTCGTTTTGAGTTCGCGCTGAAATCGGCTCGGCCGAGTCCCTAATGTCACATCAGGAAACATATATTAACGGTTGGGGAAGGCAATGTAATTGTTCCTACCATCATCTAACCTATCCACCCTAGCTTCCTATGTACCTTTCGTGTCGTTCCCCTTCTTGTTTTGATGCGTAGGTCGACATAGATATTTTCGATGGAATTTCAAGATTTCACTCTAAACAAGTGCTACTTTGAGGCCTATGACAAGTGATTCTTAGAAAAACTCTCAATGGTCCACTTCTTCAAATTTAGGTTCTCTAGGGTGAGTCATTTGATTCCACAACCGCGCGAAAAAAGTCTAGCTTCGATTCTATGGCGGATTGGAAACTTCTCTTCGTTTTGAGTTAGTTGCTGAAATCGGCTCAGCTGTCCCTAATGTCACATCAGGAAACATATATTAACGGTTGGGGAAGGCAATGTAATTGTTCCTACCATCATCTAACCTATCCACCCTAGCTTCCTATGTACCTTTTCGTGTCGTTCCCCTTCTTGTTTTGATGCGTAGGTCGACATAGATATTTTCGATGGAATTTCAAGATTTCACTCTAAACAAGTGCTACTTTGAGGCCTATGACAAGTGATTCTTAGAAAAACTCTCCAATGGTCCACTTCTTCAAATTTAGGTTCTCTAGGGTGAGTCATTTGATTCCACAACCCAAAAAAAAAGTCTAGCTTCGATTCTATGGCGGATTGGAAACTTCTCTTCGTTTTTTGAGTTTCGCTGAAATCTGCTCAGCTGTCCCTAATGTCACATCCGGAAACATATATTAACGGTTGGGAAGAAGGCAATGTAATTGTTCCTACCATCATCTAACCTATCCACCCTAGCTTCCTATGTACCTTTAGGTGTCGTTCCCCTTCTTTGTTTTGATGCGTAGGTCGACATAGATATTTTCGATGGAATTCAAGATTTCACTCTAAACAAGTGCTACTTTGAGGCCTATGACAAGTGATTCTTAGAAAAACTCTCAATGGTCCACTTCTTCAAATTTAGGTTCTCTAGGGTGAGTCATTTGATTCCACAACCGCGAAAAAGTCTAGCTTCGATTCTATGGCGGATTGGAAACTTCTCTTGTTTTTTTGAGAGTTGCTGCTGAAATCAGCTCTCAGCTGTCCCTAATGTCACATCAGGAAACATATATTAACGGTTGGGGAAGGCAATGTAATTGTTCCTACCATCATCTAACCTATCCACCCTAGCTTCCTATGTACCTTTTCGTGTCGTTCCCCTTCTTCTTTTTGATGCGTAGGTCGACATAGATATTTTCGATGGAATTTCAAGATTTCACTCTAAACAAGTGCTACTTTGAGGCCTATGACAAGTGATTCTTAGAAAAACTCTCCAATGGTCCACTTCTTCAAATTTAGGTTCTCTAGGGTGAGTCATTTGATTCCACAACCCGCGAAAAAGTCTAGCTTCGATTCTATGGCGGATTGGAAACTTCTCTTCGTTTTTTGAGTTTCGCTGAAATCAGCGGCTCGGCAGTCCCTAATGTCACATCAGGAAACATATATTAACGGTTGGGGAAGGCAATGTAATTGTTCCTACCATCATCTAACCTATCCACCCTAGCTTCCTATGTACCTTTCGTGTCGTTCCCCTTCTTGTTTTGATGCGTAGGTCGACATAGATATTTTCGATGGAATTCAAGATTTCACTCTAAACAAGTGCTACTTTGAGGCCTATGACAAGTGATTCTTAGAAAAACTCTCAATGGTCCACTTCTTCAAATTTAGGTTCTCTAGGGTGAGTCATTTGATTCCACAACCGCGAAAAAGTCTAGCTTCGATTCTATGGCGGATTGGAAACTTCTCTTCGTTTTGAGTTCGCTGAAATCGGCTCAGCTGTCCCTAATGTCACATCAGGAAACATATATTAACGGTTGGGGAAGGCAATGTAATTGTTCCTACCATCATCTAACCTATCCACCCTAGCTTCCTATGTACCTTTTTAGGTGTCGTTCCCCTTCTTGTTTTGATGCGTAGGTCGACATAGATATTTTCGATGGAATTCAAGATTTCACTCTAAACAAGTGCTACTTTGAGGCCTATGACAAGTGATTCTTAGAAAAACTCTCCAATGGTCCACTTCTTCAAATTTAGGTTCTCTAGGGTGAGTCATTTGATTCCACAACCGCGAAAAAGTCTAGCTTCGATTCTATGGCGGATTGGAAACTTCTCTTCGTTTTGAGTTCGCGCTGAAATCGGCTCAGCAGTCCCTAATGTCACATCAGGAAACATATATTAACGGTTGGGGAAGGCAATGTAATTGTTCCTACCATCATCTAACCTATCCACCCTAGCTTCCTATGTACCTTTAGTGTCGTTCCCTTCTTCTTTTTTGATGCGTAGGTCGACATAGATATTTTCGATGGAATTTCAAGATTTCACTCTAAACAAGTGCTACTTTGAGGCCTATGACAAGTGATTCTTAGAAAAACTCTCCAATGGTCCACTTCTTCAAATTTAGGTTCTCTAGGGTGAGTCATTTGATTCCACAACCGCGAAAAAGTCTAGCTTCGATTCTATGGCGGATTGGAAACTTCTCTTCGTTTTGAGTTTCGCTGAAATCGGCTCAGCAGTCCCTAATGTCACATCAGGAAACATATATTAACGGTTGGGGAAGGCAATGTAATTGTTCCTACCATCATCTAACCTATCCACCCTAGCTTCCTATGTACCTTTTCGTGTCGTTCCCCTTCTTGTTTTGATGCGTAGGTCGACATAGATATTTTCGATGGAATTCAAGATTTCACTCTAAACAAGTGCTACTTTGAGGCCTTATGACAAGTGATTCTTAGAAAAACTCTCCAATGGTCCACTTCTTCAAATTTAGGTTCTCTAGGGTGAGTCATTTGATTCCACAACCGCGAAAAAGTCTAGCTTCGATTCTATGGCGGATTGGAAACTTCTCTTCGTTTTGAGTTTCGCTGAAATCTGCTCGGCAGTCCCTAATGTCACATCAGGAAACATATATTAACGGTTGGGGAAGGCAATGTAATTGTTCCTACCATCATCTAACCTATCCACCCTAGCTTCCTATGTACCTTTCGTGTCGTTCCCCTTCTTGTTTTGATGCGTAGGTCGACATAGAGATATTTTCGATGGAATTCAAGATTTCACTCTAAACAAGTGCTACTTTGAGGCCTATGACAAGTGATTCTTAGAAAAACTCTCTCAATGGTCCACTTCTTCAAATTTAGGTTCTCTAGGGTGAGTCATTTGATTCCACAACCCGAAAAAGTCTAGCTTCGATTCTATGGCGGATTGGAAACTTCTCTTCGTTTTTTGAGTTCGCGCTGAAATCGGGCTCAGTCCCTAATGTCACATCAGGAAACATATATTACGGTTGGGGAAGGCAATGTAATTGTTCCTACCATCATCTAACCTATCCACCCTAGCTTCCTATGTACCTTTCGTGTCGTTCCCCTTCTTGTTTTGATGCGTAGGTCGACATAGATATTTTCGATGGAATTTCAAGATTTCACTCTATACAAGTGCTACTTTGAGGCCTATGACAAGTGATTCTTAGAAAAACTCTCAATGGTCCACTTCTTCAAATTTAGGTTCTCTAGGGTGAGTCATTTGATTCCACAACCCGAAAAAGTCTAGCTTCGATTCTATGGCGGATTGGAAACTTCTCTTCGTTTTGAGTTCGCTGAAATCGGCTCCAGCTGTCCCTAATGTCACATCAGGAAACATATATTAACGGTTGGGGAAGGCAATGTAATTGTTCCTACCATCATCTAACCTATCCACCCTAGCTTCCTATGTACCTTTCGTGTCGTTCCCCTTCTTGTTTTGATGCGTAGGTCGACATAGATATTTTCGATGGAATTCCAAGATTTCACTCTAAACAAGTGCTACTTTGAGGCCTATGACAAGTGATTCTTAGAAAAACTCTCCAATGGTCCACTTCTTCAAATTTAGGTTCTCTAGGGTGAGTCATTTGATTCCACAACCACGAAAAAGTCTAGCTTCGATTCTATGGCGGATTGGAAACTTCTCTTCGTTTTGAGTTCGCTGAAATCGGCTCGGCAGTCCCTAATGTCACATCAGGAAACATATATTAACGGTTGGGGAAGGCAATGTAATTGTTCCTACCATCATCTAACCTATCCACCCTAGCTTCCTATGTACCTTTCGTGTCGTTCCCCTTCTTGTTTTGATGCGTAGGTCGACATAGATATTTTCGATGGAATTCAAGATTTCACTCTAAACAAGTGCTACTTTGAGGCCTATGACAAGTGATTCTTAGAAAAACTCTCCAATGGTCCACTTCTTCAAATTTAGGTTCTCTAGGGTGAGTCATTTGATTCCACAACCGCGAAAAAAGTCTAGCTTCGATTCTATGGCGGATTGGAAACTTCTCTTCGTTTTGAGTTCGCGCTGAAATCGGCTCAGCTGTCCCTAATGTCACATCAGGAAACATATATTAACGGTTGGGGAAGGCAATGTAATTGTTCCTACCATCATCTAACCTATCCACCCTAGCTTCCTATGTACCTTTTCGTGTCGTTCCCCTTCTTGTTTTGATGCGTAGGTCGACATAGATATTTTCGATGGAATTTCAAGATTTCACTCTAAACAAGTGCTACTTTGAGGCCTATGACAAGTGATTCTTAGAAAAACTCTCTCAATGGTCCACTTCTTCAAATTTAGGTTCTCTAGGGTGAGTCATTTGATTCCACAACCGCTTGAAAAAGTCTAGCTTCGATTCTATGGCGGATTGGAAACTTCTCTTCGTTTTGAGTTCGCGCTGAAATCGGCTCCAGCAGGTCCCTAATGTCACATCAGGAAACATATATTAACGGTTGGGGAAGGCAATGTAATTGTTCCTACCATCATCTAACCTATCCACCCTAGCTTCCTATGTACCTTTTCGTGTCGTTCCCCTTCTTGTTTTGATGCGTAGGTCGACATAGATATTTTCGATGGAATTCAAGATTTCACTCTAAACAAGTGCTACTTTGAGGCCTATGACAAGTGATTCTTAGAAAAACTCTCCAATGGTCCACTTCTTCAAATTTAGGTTCTCTAGGGTGAGTCATTTGATTCCACAACCGCGAAAAAGTCTAGCTTCGATTCTATGGCGGATTGGAAACTTCTCTTCGTTTTGAGTTCGCGCTGAAATCGGCTCAGCTTTGTCCCTAATGTCACATCAGGAAACATATATTAACGGTTGGGGAAGGCAATGTAATTGTTCCTACCATCATCTAACCTATCCACCCTAGCTTCCTATGTACCTTTCGTGTCGTTCCCCTTCTTGTTTTGATTGCGTAGGTCGACATAGATATTTTCGATGGAATTCCAAGATTTCACTCTAAACAAGTGCTACTTTGAGGCCTATGACAAGTGATTCTTAGAAAAACTCTCAATGGTCCACTTCTTCAAATTTAGGTTCTCTAGGGTGAGTCATTTGATTCCACAACCGCGAAAAAGTCTAGCTTCGATTCTATGGCGGATTGGAAACTTCTCTTCGTTTTGAGTTCGCGCTGAAATCAGCTCATTGAGTCCCTAATGTCACATCAGGAAACATATATTAGCGGTTGGGGAAGGCAATGTAATTGTTCCTACCATCATCTAACCTATCCACCCTAGCTTCCTATGTACCTTACCTTAGGATTCGTTCCCCTTCTTGTTTTTTGATGCGTAGGTCGACATAGATATTTTTCGATGGAATTCAAGATTTCCTCTAAACAAGTGCTACTTTGAGGCCTATGACAAGTGATTCTTAGAAAAACTCTCCAATGGTCCACTTCTTCAAATTTAGGTTCTCTAGGGTGAGTCATTTGATTCCACAAACCGCGAAAAAGTCTAGCTTCGATTCTATGGCGGATTGGAAACTTCTCTTCGTTTTGAGTTCACGCTGAAATCGGCTCAGCTTGTCCCTAATGTCACATCAGGAAACATATATTAACGGTTGGGGAAGGCAATGTAATTGTTCCTACCATCATCTAACCTATCCACCCTAGCTTCCTATGTACCTTTTAGGTAATGTCGTTCCCCTTCTTGTTTTGATGCGTAGGTCGACATAGATATTTTCGATGGAATTCAAGATTTCACTCTAAACAAGTGCTACTTTGAGGCCTATGACAAGTGATTCTTAGAAAAACTCTCAATGGTCCACTTCTTCAAATTTAGGTTCTCTAGGGTGAGTCATTTGATTCCACAACAACTTGAAAAAGTCTAGCTTCGATTCTATGGCGGATTGGAAACTTCTCTTCGTTTTGAGTTCGCTGAAATCAGCTCGGTTGTCCCTAATGTCACATCAGGAACACATATATTAACGGTTGGGGAAGGCAATGTAATTGTTCCTACCATCATCTAACCTATCCACCCTAGCTTCCTATGTACCTTTCGTGTCGTTCCCCTTCTTGTTTTGATGCGTAGGTCGACATAGAGATATTTTCGATGGAATTCCAAGATTTCACTCTAAACAAGTGCTACTTTGAGGCCTATGACAAGTGATTCTTAGAAAAACTCTCCAATGGTCCACTTCTTCAAATTTAGGTTCTCTAGGGTGAGTCATTTGATTCCACAACCGCGAAAAAAGTCTAGCTTCGATTCTATGGCGGATTGGAAACTTCTCTTCGTTTTGAGCACCTCGCTGAAATCAGCTCCAGTTTGATCCCTAATGTCACATCAGGAAACATATATTAACGGTTGGGGAAGGCAATGTAATTGTTCCTACCATCATCTAACCTATCCACCCTAGCTTCCTATGTACCCTTTAGTGTCGTTCCCCTTCTTGTTTTGATGCGTAGGTCGACATAGATATTTTTAGATGGAATTCAAGATTTCACTCTAAACAAGTGCTACTTTGAGGCCTATGACAAGTGATTCTTAGAAAAACTCTCAATGGTCCACTTCTTCAAATTTAGGTTCTCTAGGGTGAGTCATTTGATTCCACAACCCAAAAAAAAGTCTAGCTTCGATTCTATGGCGGATTGGAAACTTCTCTTCGTTTTGAGTCCTAGTGGCGCTGAAATCTTGCTCATCTTGTCCCTAATGTCACATCCAGGAAACATATATTAACGGTTGGGGAAGGCAATGTAATTGTTCCTACCATCATCTAACCTATCCACCCTAGCTTCCTATGTACCTTTTTCGTGTCGTTCCCCTTCTTGTTTTGATGCGTAGGTCGACATAGATATTTTTCGATGGAATTCAAGATTTCACTCTAAACAAGTGCTACTTTGAGGCCTATGACAAGTGATTCTTAGAAAAACTCTCAATGGTCCACTTCTTCAAATTTAGGTTCTCTAGGGTGAGTCATTTGATTCCACAACCGCGAAAAAGTCTAGCTCGATTCTATGGCGGATTGGAAACTTCTCTTCGTTTTGAGTGACCGCTGAAATCCTCAAGTCAATCCCTAATGTCACATGGGGAAACATATATTAAGTTTGGGGAAGGCAATGTAATTGTTCCTACCATCATCTAACCTATCCAAAGAAGCTTCCTATGTACCTGATCTTGTGTGGTTCCCATTCTTTTGATGCGCAGGTCGACATAGATATTTTTGATGGAATTCAAGATTTCACTCTAAACAATTGCTACTTGAGATATGGAAGTGATTCTTAGAAAAACTCTCCAATGGTCCACTTCTTCAAATTTAGGTTCTCTACATCAAGTCATTTGATTCAACAGCTTCAAAATGGAAGAAGATTCTATGGCGGATTGAGATGTTTCTCCGCATTTTGAGTTAGTGAATGATCTCAATGCTCTAGGAGTCACATCAAGGGACAAGACCTTCAACGGTTGGGGAAGGCAATGTAATTGTTCCTACGGTTTGGGATGTTCATCACCTAGCTTGCTAGTGAGGTCAAATTTGAAGGATTTGACTCCCAACCAATTGCTTGATGAGGTCATGACCGATGACTCCTATAGAGATGACAAGAAGAAGCAAGAGCTCATCAACAAGGCAAACAAGAAGGTCAAGGATGAAGAGAAAAACTCTCCAACAAGAAGAGCTTGGCACTCAAAGCAAGCTCATCATCCAAGGGCAAGAAGAAGAAGGAAGAATCAAGTGATGAAGAGGATGGCACCTCTACTAGTGGAAGTGAAGTGGATGAGCAAATGGCTCTCTTTGTGAGGAGATTGGGAAAGTTTGTGAAGAAGAACTACATCTCCAAGAACAAGAAGAAGCAATCATCCAAGAAGAAGACCAAGGATGGCAAGAATGAAGGCAACATGACATGCTTTCGTTGCCATGATGATTGTCACTTGATTGTCGAGTGCCCATATGAAAGTGATGATGAGAAGGGCATCAAGAAAGCAAGAAAGAAGAATGATGCCAAGAATAAGAAGGAGAAGAGAAGAAGAAGAATGAGTCACATGTGGCTATGTGGGATAGTGATGGCTCATCCTCCTCAAGTGATGAAGAAGAGGAGAAGAAGAACAAGAAGAAGGGACAAGCTCACCTTGCTATGCATGACAAGATCTCCCTCTTCGACACTCCTTCTTCATGCTTCATGGCTAAGGCCACCAAGGTACAATCTATCACTAGTGATGATGATGATGATAGTGATAGTGATAGTGATGATGAGGAGCAAACACTCACTAGGGAGGAATTGCAAAGCATGCTTGATGATTGCATTGTCATGTTCAAGCAAAGTAGGAAGGAATGCAAGGGCTTGCGTAAGGAAACAAAGGGCCTTAAGCAAGAACTTGATGAGCTTCGGGCATCTTATGAGAGTCTAGAGGTAGACCATAAGAAGCTTGAGAAATCTCATTCTAAGTTAGAGAAAGCTCATTCCTCTCTACTTGATGAGCACAAGTTGTGCTTAGTTGTTAAAAATGTTGATACATCCAATGCAAGCATCATGTGTGACATTCTTGTTGATGAATCAACCCCCAAGTGTGAGACCTCCACTAGCTCTATCACTAGCATATCCATCTCTAGTGAAGATAATGACAACCCTATGCTTATTCATGAGAATGCTTGTTTAAAGAGGGAAGTGAAGGAGCTCAATCACACCTTGGCTAAGGCTTATGGTGGTGAGGACCGCTTGCTTATGTGCTTGGGTAGCCAAAGGGCATCCTTATACAAGGAGGGCTTAGGCTATATCCCCAAGAAAGGCAAGGCCGCCTATGTGACTCACAAGACTCGTTTTGTGAAGAGCAATGGTAGCTATTGCAAAGCTTGCAAGCAAGTTGGTCATGTGGAGCAAAAGTGCATGAATAAGAGGACCAATGTTTCTTCCATCAAGCTTGATAATTCATATATGCTTGTGAAGAAGAACAATGGTGTTCGTGCTAGGTACATTGGTACACCATGGATGGGTTCAAAGAAGAAAGCCATTTGGGTACCAAAGGCCTTGGTGACTAACCTTGAAGGACCCAAGCAACATTGGGTACCTAAGAAGAATTGATCTTATTTTGTTGGTCAATTACCGTGCCGGAGGAGAGCATTAGATAATGGATAGTGGGTGCACTCAACACATGACCGGGGATTCTCATATGTTCAAGTCTATTAGCATCATGGGCATTGATGAATATGAGTCAATCACATTTGGCAATGACAAGAAAGGCAATGTGTTGGGGCTAGGCAAGATTGCTATCACTCAAGAAAAGAGCTTATCAAAAGTGTTGCTAGTTGATCATCTTGATTACAACCTATTGTCGGTTTCTCAACTTTGTGACCATGGGTACAAATACATATTCACAAGTCAAGAAGTTGAAGTGGTTAGTGGTGATGGTGCAAACATGATCTTCAAGGGATTTAGATATGGTGATCTCTACCTTGTTGACTTCAACTCAAAGGAAGCCAAGTTGACAACATGTTTACTCTCAAAGGCTAGTAAAGGGTGGTTGTGGCATAGAAGGCTTGGTCATGTTGGAATAAAGCAATTGAACAAGTTGATGAAGCATGCCTTGGTTAGAGGCTTGAATGATGTGAAGTTTGAGAAGGACAAACCTTGTGGAGCATGTCAAGCCGGCAAGCAACATGGCAATGCACATCCAACCAAGAGTACAATGAGCACTAGCAAGGCATTTGAGTTGTTACACATGGACTTGTTTGGGCCAACATCATACTCTAGCATTGGTGGCAACAAGTATGGTTTTGTCATAGTTGATGACTACACTAGATACACATGGGTGTTCTTTTTGCATGACAAGAATGATGTGTTTGAGCTTTTCAAGACATTTGTCAAGAGAGTTCAAAATGAATTTGAGACATCCATCAAGAAGATTAGGAGTGACAATGGAAGTGAATTCAAGAACACAAGAATTGAAGAGTTGTGTGATGAGCTTGGAATTGGACATCAATTCTCACCAACCTACACTCCTCAATCCAATGGTGTAGTTGAGAGGAAGAATAGAACCTTGATTGAAATGGCAAGATCAATGCTTAGTGAGTACAATGTTAGCCATTCCTTTTGGGCCGAAGCAATCAACACGGCTTGCTATTGTAGCAACCGTCTCTATTGCCATGGGATGCTTGGCAAGACACCCTATGAATTGTTGAATGGAAGGAAGCCCAACATTGGTTACTTTAGAGTCTTTGGATGCAAATGCTACATTCTCAAGAAAGGCACAAGATTGGGCAAGTTTGACAAGAAATGTGATGAAGGATTCCTAGTTGGATATTCAACTACAAGCAAAGCATATAGAGTTTGGAACTTGGGTAGTGGCAAGCTTGAAGAAGTTCATGATGTTGAATTTGATGAAACCCAAGGCTCTCAAAATGAAGTTGAAAATCATGATGATGTGAGTGGTTCCAACTTGGAGAATGCAATGAGGAACATGGATATTGGTGACATTCGGCCAAGGCAAGTTGATGATGATGATGACACTCCATTGACTACCACTACCATTGAGATCAATGCAAATGATGTAAGCACTAGTGGTACTCAAGATGAAGATCAAGAGCAACAAGCTAGTCCATCTCCTCATCCTAGTCATCAAGTGCAAGTGATGCAACCATCCAACATTGCAAGAGATCACCCAATTGATCAAATTGTCGGTGACATCAATAGTGGAGTGGTTACTAGAAGAAGATTGGCATCTTTTTGTGCTCACCATACCTTTGTAGCACAAGAAGAACCGGAGAACATAGAAAATGCACTAAAGAAGGAAGATTGGATCAATGCCATGCATGAAGAGTTGAACAACTTCAAGAGAAATGATGTATGGGAATTGGTGGAAAGGCCAAAGGACTATAATGTGATTGGAACCAAGTGGGTTTTCAAGAACAAGCAAGATCAAGATGGAATTGTGGTTAGAAACAAGGAAAGGCTAGTAGCTCAAGGGTACACTCAAGTAGAAGGTCTTGACTTTGGAGAGACCTATGCACCGGTTGCTAGACTTGAAGCAATTAGAATCTTGCTTGCTTATGCATGTGCTCATGACATCAAGCTCTATCAAATGGATGTGAAGAGTGCATTCTTGAATGGCTTCATCAATGAGTTGGTGTATGTGGAACAACCCCCGGGCTTTGAAGATGAAAAGTATCCCAACCATGTCTACAAGTTGAAGAAGGCTTTGTATGGCTTGAAGCAAGCACCTAGAGCATGGTATGAGAGGTTGAGAGATTTTCTTCTCTCTAAAGGGTTCAAGATGGGCAAGGTGGACACCACTCTCTTCACCAAGAAGATTGGCAAAGACTTGTTTGTGTTGCAAATATATGTTGATGACATTATCTTTGGGTCAACCAACTAAGAGTTTTGTGAAGAGTTTGCTAAGATGATGGCCAATGAGTTTGAGATGTCAATGCTTGGAGAGCTCACATTCTTTCTTGGTCTCCAAATCAAGCAATTGAAGAATGGCACATTCATTAGTCAAGGCAAGTACATCAAGGATATGATCAAGAAGTTTGATCTTCAAGATGCCAAGTCAATGTCCACACCTATGGCAACCAATGGAAGCTTAGACCCCGACCCTAGTGGCAACATGATTGAGCAAAAGAAGTATAGGTCTATGATTGGTAGTTTGCTCTATGCAACCACATCAAGACCGGACATAGCATTTAGTGTGGGCATGTGTGCTAGATATCAATCCGATCCAAGAGAAAGTCACCTCAAGGCAACAAAGAGAATTGTGAGGTACTTGAAGGGCACACAAGATGTTGGACTATGGTATCCAAAGGGATCCAAGTTTGATTTGATCGGATATTCGGATTCCGACTATGGAGGGTGCAAGATCAATAGAATGAGCACAAGTGGCACATGTCAATTCCTTGGAAGGTCACTAGTATCATGGTCTTCAAAGAAGTAAAATAGTGTTGCTCTCTCAACCGCCGAAGCCGAATACATTAGTGCGGGAAGTTGTTGTACTCAATTGCTTTGGATGAGGTCAACATTGAAGGATTTTGGATTCACATTTGACAAAGTCCCATTGTATTGTGACAATGAAAGTGCAAGGAAGATGACCCAAAATCCGGTTCAACATCCAAGAACAAAGCACATTGATATAAGGCACCACTTCATAAGAGATCATCAACAAAAGGGTGACATTTGTATCATGGGCATTGGCACCGAAGATCAACTAGCCGACATATTCACCAAGCCACTTGATGAGAAGAGATTTTGCATGCTGAAGGGAGAATTGAACATTATTGACTTCTCCAACTTGAGTTGATGCACCCCACTTATATGACATGCCTCTCCTTCGACAAACCCCAAGGTAAAAGTTGGTTGTCATGGCATTCATATGTTGCTAAGGACTTGTTAGTGCATCTAGCCATCATGCATGCTCTATAGGCTCATTCATGGAAAACAAAATGATTTCAATATATGTGTGTCACCACTATTGCTTTGATTGGTTCTATGAACTAGTGGTGGCATATGACATGTTTATGTGCTTGCAATCCTAGTGTCAACTCTAGAAAATGCGCTATTGATGTGTATTCTAACATGGTGCAAGATAACCCTTATGCATATGAGGTGTGAAAAAGCTTGTCCTTGGTTCAAACTTGAATACATGGAAAGGCAAGTGATCTAGATGAGACCACATGTGATACTTTGATTGACTTGATTTCTCTCATTTACACCTTTTTGGTGATTGTTGACAAAGGGGGAGAAATAAGTCACAAAGATGTTGGAAAGGATCACACAAATAGGGGGAGCAAGCTCATAGACTATTTGTGCATTTGTATGTGCATGATCATAATGAAATGTTGCATTGGCAATCTAAATTCAATATTCATGATTGTTTGGTGTATGCTAGTTTTTGAAAATTGTTTGGTGTATTGACCAACTAGCATGCATAGGATGTATCTAGACAAAGCTCACATTTTAGCCTATAATGTTGATCTCATGGGGTATGTTGAGTTTTTGATGAATGTCTAGTTACATGATGCTAAGGACTCCGATGGTTTCACGCTTCAAAGGTCCAATTTCTAGAACCTTGGCATCTCTTTTGGTATTAGTATCTCTCCCCAAGATTTCTATCCATACATATGTGCCAAATTGATCCAAACACATGGAAGCACATATGTAGGGGGAGCTACTACTACCAAAACCGAACCTAGAAATGTTTGTCCAATCCTTGATTCATGATCAAAATGCTATGGGCAAGCAATTCAAGTTCAATTGAATTTTATTTCAAATCTTTGTGAGTTTGGTTGTCATCAATTACCAAAAAGGGGGAGATTGAAATTTCATGTTTGGTTTTGGAAATTGATGACACACTTGTGGACTAATCCTTTGCTCTAAGTGATGACTTTGAGATAGGATTAGGTTGATGACAAGGAGCATGATGATCATGAACATGGACGATGATGATGGACATGATGGATCATCAAGCTCGGTGATCGGCTTGAGAGGAACCCGGGAGATCAAGGCAAAGGTATCTTGATAGGGTTTTCCTTTTGGTGATCAAGACACGATAGAGCGTGTGATCACATTATAGGATAGATAGCCGACTATCAAGAGGGAATGCCGCGACAATCCTTTGGTGAAGTGCTTCTAGGTCCAATTGACTTGCATATTGCATTTAGGACATGAGAGCACTAACTTCGATCTTGCCTAACTTATCGACGTGCTAACATTGGTGATAACGTGGTCATCTTGGACGTGTTGGCAACCCATGGCAAGAGGCGAAGCAAGGTTGAAGCAAAGGCGACAACAACATGATGAACTCGCTGTTTTCAGGGTGACCGGACTCTCGACCGGAAGCTGGAAGTCGACCGGAAGCACTGACCGGAGCGTCCGGTCAGTGAGTCCGATCGGACTTCCAGTAAGCCTTGTTTTCGGTGGTGCGCGACGGTCGACCGGACGCACGCACCGGAAGCGGAATCGACCGGTCGCGCCCCGGTCAGTGAGTCCGATCAAAAGAACAGAAAGGATGTTTTCGACTTCAACCCAGGAAATCGACCGGACGCATGGACCGGATCCATCGACCGGACGCACGGAGGAGCGTGTCAGCTGTGGGCCCGAAGCTTGTCTGTTGTGACCGGAAGCGGCGACCGGACCCGCGACCGGACTCGCTGGTGAGTCCGGTCAGTGCGTCCGGTCACCCCGCAGAGAGCACATTTTGAAGGCCAACGGCTCTATCTCGTGGTGGAGGCTATATATATGGGTTTGCCCGGTTTCATAGTCTCTCTCTTGCACATTTGAACACTCTAACTTGCTAGTGAGCTTGTGAGACTCCTCTCCACTCATCTCTCCATCCATAACTCGAATTCTTGGTGAGATTGAGAGTGATAGAAGTGCATTGCATTGGTGGTTGCATCTAGAGGCACTTCATCCTTGGAGAAGCCGCGGGATTCTTGTTTTCTTGGGAATTTGCCTGGTTCCCTAGCAGCTTGGAGCAAGAGGCGGTGTTGAGCTCAATTGGAGCTTGTTTGAGGCCACACCGGTGGTGATTGTGAGGGGTCGTTCCTTGCCCCGCGGGAGATTCGCGAAAGGAGCACTAGTGGATTGCTCGTGGCTTGTTGGACCCTCTCTTGTGATCATTTGCTTGAGCTCCCATAGGGGATTTGGCACCGGCCATTAAGCTTAGCATACGTCAAGTGAGTGTGTCGCCACAACAGGAACTTAGCGTGCCGGCAAGCACGTGAACCTCGGTGAAAAATCATCGTGTCACTTGTTATTGCTCGTTGGAGATTTCTTGGTGATCATGGTGATTGGCTACAACCTCGACACTGCACCGGTGGTATTGTATTCTAGCACCTCTTTGCATTACTTAGTAGCATATCTTGTTAGGGTGCTTAGTTGGTAGCTTGTGTAGCTTGCTTAGTCTTGTTTTAGCTCCTAGTGGTAATCTAGTTAGAATTGCTTGCTCACCTAGGAGTAAACTAGCGACATAGCCCTTGAGTGATCCTAGAGATATTAGAAATATCATCTCTTGCTTGTGGCTTGCATAGATAGCTCGTAGCACCGCTTATTTAGCTTCGCCATCTTATTTACTAATCCGGGTGCTTAGTGTTGTTGCAAGAATTTTAATAGGCTATTCACCCCCCCCACCCTCTACCCATTAGGACCTTTCTGCTGTCCCTAATGTCACATCCGGAAACATATATTAACGGTTGGGGAAGGCAATGTATTTGTTCCTACCATCATCTAACCTATCCACCCTAGCTTCCTATGTACCTTTCGTGTCGTTCCGCTTCTTGTTTCGGTACGTAGGTCGACATAGATATTTTTGATGGAATTCCAAGATTTCACTCTATACAAGTGCTACTTTGAGGCCTATGACAAGTGATTCTTAGAAAAACTCTCCAATGGTCCACTTCTTCAAATTTAGGTTCTCTAGGGTGAGTCATTTGATTCCACAACCGCGAAAAAGTCTAGCTCGATTCTATGGTCGGATTGGAAACTTCTCTTCGTTTTGAGTTCGTGCTGAAATCGGCTCCAGTCACAGTCCCTAATGTCACATCCGGAAACATATATTAACGGTTGGGGAAGGCAATGTAATTGTTCCTACCATCATCTAACCTATCCACCCTAGCTTCCTATGTACCTTTCGTGTCATTCTGCTTCTTGTTTCGGTACGTAGGTCGACATAGATATTTTCGATGGAAATCCAAGATTTCACTCTATACAACATATGACAAGTGATTCTTAGAAAAACTCTCACATGGTCCACTTCTTCAAATTTAGGTTCTCTAGGGTGAGTCATTTATTCCACAACCGCGAAAAAGTCTAGCTCGATTCTATGGCCGGATTGGAAACTTCTCTTCGTTTTGAGTTCGCGCTGAAATCTGCTCCAGCAGTCCCTAATGTCACATCCGGAAACATATATTAACGGTTGGGGAAGGCAATGTAATTGTTCCTACCATCATCTAACCTATCCACCCTAGCTTCCTATGTACCTTTCGTGTCATTCCCCTTCTTGTTTCGATACGTAGGTCGACATAGAGATTTTCGATGGAATTCCAAGATTTCACTCTGAACAAGTGCTACTTTGAGGCCTATGACAAGTGATTCTTAGAAAAACTCTCCAATGGTCCACTTCTTCAAATTTAGGTTCTCTAGGGTGAGTCATTTGATTCCACAACCGCGAAAAAGTCTAGCTCGATTTTATCGCCGGATTGGAAACTTCTCTTCGTTTTGAGTTCACGCTGAAATCGGCTCCAGCTGCAGTCCCTAATGTCACATCCGGAAACATATATTAACGGTTGGGGAAGGCAATGTAATTGTTCCTACCATCATCTAACCTATCCACCCTAGCTTCCTATGTACCTTTCGTGTCGTTCCCCTTCTTGTTTCGATACGTAGGTCGACATAGATATTTTCGATGGAATTCCAAGATTTCACTCTATACAAGTGCTACTTTGAGGCCTATGACAAGTGATGCTTAGAAAAACTCTCCAATGGTCCACTTCTTCAAATTTAGGTTCTCTAGGGTGAGTCATTTGATTCCACAACCGCAAAAAAGTCTAGCTTGATTCTATATCCTGATTAGAAACTTCTCTTTGTTTTGAGTTCACGCTGAAATCGGCTCCAGCTGTCCCTAATGTCACATCCGGAAACATATATTAACGGTTGGGGAAGGCAATGTAATTGTTCCTACCATCATCTAACCTATCCACCCTAGCTTCCTATGTACCTTTCGTGTCGTTCCGCTTCTTGTTTTGGTACGTAGGTCGACATAGATATTTTCGTTGGAATTCCAAGATTTCACTCTATACAAGTGCTACTTTGAGGCATATGACAAGTGATTCTTAGAAAAACTCTCCAATGGTCCACTTCTTCAAATTTAGGTTCTCTAGGGTGAGTCATTTGATTCCACAAACCAAAAAAAGTCTAGCTTGATTCTATATCCTGATTGGAAACTTCTCTTTGTTTTGAGTTCGCGCTGAAATCAGCTCCAGCAGTCCCTAATGTCATATCCGGAAACATATATTAACGGTTGGGGAAGGCAATGTAATTGTTCCTACCATCATCTAACCTATCCACCCTAGCTTCCTATGTACCTTTCGTGTCGTTCCGCTTCTTGTTTCAGTACGTAGGTCGACATAGATATTTTCGATGGAATTCCAAGATTTCACTCTATACAAGTGCTACTTTGAGGCATATGACAAGTGATTCTTAGAAAAACTCTCCAATGGTCCACTTCTTCAAATTTAGGTTCTCTAGGGTGAGTCATTTGATTCCACAACCGCGAAAAAGTCTAGCTCGATTCTATGGCCGGATTGGAAACTTCTCTTCGTTTTGAGTTCACGCTGAAATCGGCTCCAGCAGTCCCTAATGTCACATCCGGAAACATATATTAACGGTTGGGGAAGGCAATGTAATTGTTCCTACCATCATCTAACCTATCCACCCTAGCTTCCTATGTACCTTTCGTGTCGTTCCTTTCTTGTTTTCGGAGACGTAGGTCGACATAGATATTTTTGATGGAATTCCAAGATTTCACTCTAAACAAGTGCTACTTTGAGGCCTATGACAAGTGATTCTTAGAAAAACTCTCCAATGGTCCACTTCTTCAAATTTAGGTTCTCTAGGGTGAGTCATTTGATTCCACAACCGCGAAAAAGTCTAGCTCGATTCTATGGCCGGATTGGAAACTTCTCTTCGTTTTGAGTTCACGCTGAAATCGGCTCCAGCTGTCCCTAATGTCACATCCGGAAACATATATTAACGGTTGGGGAAGGCAATGTAATTGTTCCTACCATCATCTAACCTATCCACCCTAGCTTCCTATGTACCTTTTCGTGTCGTTCCCTTCTCTTGTTTGATACGTAGGTCGACATAGATATTTTCGATGGAATTCCAAGATTTCACTCTATACAAGTGCTACTTTGAGGCCTATGACAAGTGATTCTTAGAAAAACTCTCCAATGGTCCACTTCTTCAAATTTAGGTTCTCTAGGGTGAGTCATTTGATTCCACAACCGCGAAAAAGTCTAGCTCGATTCTATGGCCGGATTGGAAACTTCTCTTCGTTTTGAGTTCGCGCTGAAATCGGCTCCAGCAGTCCCTAATGTCACATCCGGAAACATATATTAACGGTTGGGGAAGGCAATGTAATTGTTCCTACCATCATCTAACCTATCCACCCTAGCTTCCTATGTACCTTTCGTGTCGTTCCCCTTCTTGTTTCGGTACGTAGGTCGACATAGATATTTTCGATGGAATTCCAAGATTTCACTCTGAACAAGTGCTACTTTGAGGCCTGTGACAAGTGATGCTTAGAAAAACTCTCCAATGGTCCACTTCTTCAAATTTAGGTTCTCTAGGGTGAGTCATTTGATTCCACAACCGCGAAAAAGTCTAGCTCGATTTTATCGCCGGATTGGAAACTTCTCTTCGTTTTGAGTTCACGCTGAAATCGGCTCCAGCTGTCCCTAATGTCACATCCGGAAACATATATTAACGGTTGGGGAAGGCAATGTAATTGTTCCTACCATCATCTAACCTATCCACCCTAGCTTCCTATGTACCTTTCGTGTCGTTCCCCTTCTTGTTTCGGTACGTAGGTCGACATAGATATTTTCGATGGAATTCCAAGATTTCACTCTATACAAGTGCTACTTTGAGGCCTATGACAAGTGATTCTTAGAAAAACTCTCCAATGGTCCACTTCTTCAAATTTAGGTTCTCTAGGGTGAGTCATTTGATTCCACAACCGCGAAAAAGTCTAGCTTGATTCTATATCCTGATTGGAAACTTCTCTTTGTTTTGAGTTCGCGCTGAAATCAGCTCCAGCAGTCCCTAATGTCATATCCGGAAACATATATTAACGGTTGGGGAAGGCAATGTAATTGTTCCTACCATCATCTAACCTATCCACCCTAGCTTCCTATGTACCTTTCGTGTCGTTCCGCTTCTTGTTTCGGTACGTAGGTCGACATAGATATTTTCGATGGAATTCCAAGATTTCACTCTATACAAGTGCTACTTTGAGGCATATGACAAGTGATTCTTAGAAAAACTCTCCAATGGTCCACTTCTTCAAATTTAGGTTCTCTAGGGTGAGTCATTTGATTCCACAACCACGAAAAAGTCTAGCTCGATTCTATGGCCGGATTGGAAACTTCTCTTCGTTTTGAGTTCGCGCTGAAATCGGCTCCAGCAGTCCCTAATGTCACATCCGGAAACATATATTAACGGTTGGGGAAGGCAATGTAATTGTTCCTACCATCATCTAACCTATCCACCCTAGCTTCCTATGTACCTTTTCGTGTCGTTCCCCTTCTTGTTTTTTGCGACGTAGGTCGACATAGATATTTTCGATGGAATTCCAAGATTTCACTCTATACAAGTGCTACTTTGAGGCATATGACAAGTGATTCTTAGAAAAACTCTCCAATGGTCCACTTCTTCAAATTTAGGTTCTCTAGGGTGAGTCATTTGATTCCACAACCGCGAAAAAGTCTAGCTCGATTCTATGGCCGGATTGGAAACTTCTCTTCGTTTTGAGTTCACGCTGAAATCGGCTCCAGCAGTCCCTAATGTCACATCCGGAAACATATATTAACGGTTGGGGAAGGCAATGTAATTGTTCCTACCATCATCTAACCTATCCACCCTAGCTTCCTATGTACCTTTCGTGTCGTTCCCCTTCTTGTTTCGATACGTAGGTCGACATAGATATTTTCGATGGAATTCCAAGATTTCACTCTATACAAGTGCTACTTTGAGGCCTATGACAAGTGATGCTTAGAAAAACTCTCCAATGGTCCACTTCTTCAAATTTAGGTTCTCTAGGGTGAGTCATTTGATTCCACAACCGCAAAAAAGTCTAGCTTGATTCTATATCCTGATTGGAAACTTCTCTTTGTTTTGAGTTCGCGCTGAAATCAGCTCCAGCAGTCCCTAATGTCATATCCGGAAACATATATTAACGGTTGGGGAAGGCAATGTAATTGTTCCTACCATCATCTAACCTATCCACCCTAGCTTCCTATGTACCTTTCGTGTCGTTCCGCTTCTTGTTTCAGTACGTAGGTCGACATAGATATTTTCGATGGAATTCCAAGATTTCACTCTATACAAGTGCTACTTTGAGGCATATGACAAGTGATTCTTAGAAAAACTCTCCAATGGTCCACTTCTTCAAATTTAGGTTCTCTAGGGTGAGTCATTTGATTCCACAACCGCGAAAAAGTCTAGCTCGATTCTATGGCCGGATTGGAAACTTCTCTTCGTTTTGAGTTCGCGCTGAAATCGGCTCCAGCAGTCCCTAATGTCACATCCGGAAACATATATTAACGGTTGGGGAAGGCAATGTAATTGTTCCTACCATCATCTAACCTATCCACCCTAGCTTCCTATGTACCTTTCGTGTCGTTCCCCTTCTTCTTTCGGTACGTAGGTCGACATAGAGATTTTCGATGGAATTCCAAGATTTCACTCTAAACAAGTGCTACTTTGAGGCCTATGACAAGTGATGCTTAGAAAAACTCTCCAATGGTCCACTTCTTCAAATTTAGGTTCTCTAGGGTGAGTCATTTGATTCCACAACCGCAAAAAAGTCTAGCTCGATTTTATCGCCGGATTGGAAACTTCTCTTCGTTTTGAGTTCACGCTGAAATCGGCTCCAGCAGTCCCTAATGTCACATCCGGAAACATATATTAACGGTTGGGGAAGGCAATGTAATTGTTCCTACCATCATCTAACCTATCCACCCTAGCTTCCTATGTACCTTTCGTGTCGTTCCCCTTCTTGTTTCGGTACGTAGGTCGACATAGATATTTTCGATGGAATTCCAAGATTTCACTCTATACAAGTGCTACTTTTGAGGCCTATGACAAGTGATTCTTAGAAAAAACCCTCCAATGGTCCACTTCTTCAAATTTAGGTTCTCTAGGGTGAGTCATTTGATTCCACAACCGCGAAAAAGTCTAGCTCGATTCTATGGTCGGATTGGAAACTTCTCTTCGTTTTGAGTTCGCGCTGAAATCGGCTCCAGCAGTCCCTAATGTCACATCCGGAAACATATATTAACGGTTGGGGAAGGCAATGTAATTGTTCCTACCATCATCTAACCTATCCACCCTAGCTTCCTATGTACCTTTCGTGTCGTTCCCTTCTTGTTTTTGAGACGTAGGTCGACATAGATATTTTCGATGGAATTCCAAGATTTCACTCTATACAAGTGCTACTTTGAGGCATATGACAAGTGATTCTTAGAAAAACTCTCCAATGGTCCACTTCTTCAAATTTAGGTTCTCTAGGGTGAGTCATTTGATTCCACAACCGCAAAAAAGTCTAGCTCGATTCTATGGCCGGATTGGAAACTTCTCTTCGTTTTGAGTTCACGCTGAAATCGGCTCCAGCAGTCCCTAATGTCACATCCGGAAACATATATTAACGGTTGGGGAAGGCAATGTAATTGTTCCTACCATCATCTAACCTATCCACCCTAGCTTCCTATGTACCTTTCGTGTCGTTCCCCTTCTTGTTTCGATACGTAGGTCGACATAGATATTTTCGATGGAATTCCAAGATTTCACTCTATACAAGTGCTACTTTGAGGCCTATGACAAGTGATGCTTAGAAAAACTCTCCAATGGTCCACTTCTTCAAATTTAGGTTCTCTAGGGTGAGTCATTTGATTCCACAACCACGAAAAAGTCTAGCTCGATTCTATGGCCGGATTGGAAACTTCTCTTTGTTTTGAGTTCGCGCTGAAATCAGCTCCAGCAGTCCCTAATGTCACATCCGGAAACATATATTAACGGTTGGGGAAGGCAATGTAATTGTTCCTACCATCATCTAACCTATCCACCCTAGCTTCCTATGTACCTTTCGTGTCGTTCCCCTTCTTGTTTCGGTACGTAGGTCGACATAGATATTTTCGATGGAATTCCAAGATTTCACTCTAAACAAGTGCTACTTTGAGGCATATGACAAGTGATTCTTAGAAAAACTCTCCAATGGTCCACTTCTTCAAATTTAGGTTCTCTAGGGTGAGTCATTTGATTCCACAACCGCGAAAAAGTCTAGCTCGATTTTATCGCCGGATTGGAAACTTCTCTTCGTTTTGAGTTCACGCTGAAATCGGCTCCAGCAGTCCCTAATGTCACATCCGGAAACATATATTAACGGTTGGGGAAGGCAATGTAATTGTTCCTACCATCATCTAACCTATCCACCCTAGCTTCCTATGTACCTTTCGTGTCGTTCCCCTTCTTGTTTGTTTCGGCACGTAGGTCGACATAGATATTTTCGATGGAATTCCAAGATTTCACTCTATACAAGTGCTACTTTGAGGCATATGACAAGTGATTCTTAGAAAAACTCTCCAATGGTCCACTTCTTCAAATTTAGGTTCTCTAGGGTGAGTCATTTGATTCCACAACCGAAAAAAAGTCTAGCTTGATTCTATGGCCGGATTGGAAACTTCTCTCGTTTTGAGTTCACGCTGAAATCGGCTCCAGCAGTCCCTAATGTCACATCCAGAAACATATATTAACGGTTGGGGAAGGCAATGTAATTGTTCCTACCATCATCTAACCTATCCACCCTAGCTTCCTATGTACCTTTCGTGTCGTTCCCCTTCTTGTTTCGGTACGTAGGTCGACATAGATATTTTCGATGGAATTCCAAGATTTCACTCTATACAAGTGCTACTTTGAGGCCTATGACAAGTGATGCTTAGAAAAACTCTCCAATGGTCCACTTCTTCAAATTTAGGTTCTCTAGGGTGAGTCATTTGATTCCACAACCGCGAAAAAGTCTAGCTTGATTCTATATCCTGATTGGAAACTTCTCTTTGTTTTGAGTTCGCGCTGAAATCAGCTCCAACAGTCCCTAATGTCATATCCGGAAACATATATTAACGGTTGGGGAAGGCAATGTAATTGTTCCTACCATCATCTAACCTATCCACCCTAGCTTCCTATGTACCTTTCGTGTCGTTCCCCTTCTTGTTTCGGTACGTAGGTCGACATAGATATTTTCGATGGAATTCCAAGATTTCACTCTATACAAGTGCTACTTTGAGGCATATGACAAGTGATTCTTAGAAAAACTCTCCAATGGTCCACTTCTTCAAATTTAGGTTCTCTAGGGTGAGTCATTTGATTCCACAACCGCGAAAAAGTCTAGCTCGATTCTATGGCCGGATTGGAAACTTCTCTTCGTTTTGAGTTCGCGCTGAAATCGGCTCCAGCAGTCCCTAATGTCACATCCGGAAACATATATTAACGGTTGGGGAAGGCAATGTAATTGTTCCTACCATCATCTAACCTATCCACCCTAGCTTCCTATGTACCTTTCGTGTCGTTCCGCTTCTTGTTTCGGTACGTAGGTCGACATAGATATTTTCGATGGAATTCCAAGATTTCACTCTATACAAGTGCTACTTTGAGGCCTATGACAAGTGATGCTTAGAAAAACTCCAATGGTCCACTTCTTCAAATTTAGGTTCTCTAGGGTGAGGCATTTGATTCCATAACCGCAAAAAAGTCTAGCTCGATTTTATCGCCGGATTGGAAACTTCTCTTCGTTTTGAGTTCACGCTGAAATCGGCTCCAGCTGTCCCTAATGTCACATCCGGAAACATATATTAACGGTTGGGGAAGGCAATGTAATTGTTCCTACCATCATCTAACCTATCCACCCTAGCTTCCTATGTACCTTTCGTGTCGTTCCCCTTCTTGTTTCGGTACGTAGGTCGACATAGATATTTTCGATGGAATTCCAAGATTTCACTCTATACAAGTGCTACTTTTGAGGCCTATGACAAGTGATTCTTAGAAAAAACCCTCCAATGGTCCACTTCTTCAAATTTAGGTTCTCTAGGGTGAGTCATTTGATTCCACAACCGCGAAAAAAGTCTAGCTCGATTCTATGGCCGGATTGGAAACTTCTCTTCGTTTTGAGTTCGCGCTGAAATCGGCTCCAGCAGTCCCTAATGTCACATCCGGAAACATATATTAACGGTTGGGGAAGGCAATGTAATTGTTCCTACCATCATCTAACCTATCCACCCTAGCTTCCTATGTACCTTTCGTGTCGTTCCCCTTCTTGTTTCGGTACGTAGGTCGACATAGATATTTTCGATGGAATTCCAAGATTTCACTCTATACAAGTGCTACTTTGAGGCATATGACAAGTGATTCTTAGAAAAACTCTCCAATGGTCCACTTCTTCAAATTTAGGTTCTCTAGGGTGAGTCATTTGATTCCACAACCGCGAAAAAGTCTAGCTCGATTCTATGGCCGGATTGGAAACTTCTCTTCGTTTTGAGTTCACGCTGAAATCGGCTCCAGCAGTCCCTAATGTCACATCCGGAAACATATATTAACGGTTGGGGAAGGCAATGTAATTGTTCCTACCATCATCTAACCTATCCACCCTAGCTTCCTATGTACCTTTCGTGTCGTTCCCCTTCTTGTTTTTTGCAGACGTAGGTCGACATAGATATTTTCGATGGAATTCCAAGATTTCACTCTATACAAGTGCTACTTTGAGGCCTATGACAAGTGATTCTTAGAAAAACTCTCCAATGGTCCACTTCTTCAAATTTAGGTTCTCTAGGGTGAGTCATTTGATTCCACAACCGCGAAAAAGTCTAGCTCGATTTTATCGCCGGATTGGAAACTTCTCTTCGTTTTGAGTTCACGCTGAAATCGGCTCCAGCTGTCCCTAATGTCACATCCGGAAACATATATTAACGGTTGGGGAAGGCAATGTAATTGTTCCTACCATCATCTAACCTATCCACCCTAGCTTCCTATGTACCTTTCGTGTCGTTCCCCTTCTTGTTTTGGTACGTAGGTCGACATAGATATTTTCGATGGAATTCCAAGATTTCACTCTATACAAGTGCTACTTTGAGGCATATGACAAGTGATTCTTAGAAAAACTCTCCAATGGTCCACTTCTTCAAATTTAGGTTCTCTAGGGTGAGTCATTTGATTCCACAACCGCGAAAAAAGTCTAGCTCGATTCTATGGCCGGATTGGAAACTTCTCTTCGTTTTGAGTTCACGCTGAAATCGGCTCCAGCAGTCCCTAATGTCACATCCGGAAACATATATTAACGGTTGGGGAAGGCAATGTAATTGTTCCTACCATCATCTAACCTATCCACCCTAGCTTCCTATGTACCTTTCGTGTCGTTCCCCTTCTTGTTTTGATGCACGTAGGTCGACATAGATATTTTCGATGGAATTCCAAGATTTCACTCTATACAAGTGCTACTTTGAGGCCTATGACAAGTGATGCTTAGAAAAACTCTCCAATGGTCCACTTCTTCAAATTTAGGTTCTCTAGGGTGAGTCATTTGATTCCACAACCGCGAAAAAGTCTAGCTTGATTCTATATCCTGATTAGAAACTTCTCTTTGTTTTGAGTTCACGCTGAAATCGGCTCCAGCTGTCCCTAATGTCACATCCGGAAACATATATTAACGGTTGGGGAAGGCAATGTAATTGTTCCTACCATCATCTAACCTATCCACCCTAGCTTCCTATGTACTTTTCGTGTCGTTCCCTTCTTGTGAAAAGACGTAGGTCGACATAGATATTTTCGATGGAATTCCAAGATTTCACTCTATACAAGTGCTACTTTGAGGGCATATGACAAGTGATTCTTAGAAAAACTCTCCAATGGTCCACTTCTTCAAATTTAGGTTCTCTAGGGTGAGTCATTTGATTCCACAACCGCGAAAAAAGTCTAGCTCGATTCTATGGCCGGATTGGAAACTTCTCTTCGTTTTGAGTTCACGCTGAAATCGGCTCCAGCAGTCCCTAATGTCACATCCGAAACATATATTAACGGTTGGGGAAGGCAATGTAATTGTTCCTACCATCATCTAACCTATCCACCCTAGCTTCCTATGTACCTTTCGTGTCGTTCCCCTTCTTGTTTTTGGACGTAGTCGACATAGATATTTTCGATGGAATTCCAAGATTTCACTCTAACAAGTGCTACTTTGAGGCCTGTGACAAGTGATGCTTAGAAAAACTCTCCAATGGTCCACTTCTTCAAATTTAGGTTCTCTAGGGTGAGTCATTTGATTCCACAACCGCGAAAAAGTCTAGCTCGATTTTATCGCCGGATTGGAAACTTCTCTTCGTTTTGAGTTCACGCTGAAATCGGCTCCAGCAGTCCCTAATGTCACATCCAGAAACATATATTAACGGTTGGGGAAGGCAATGTAATTGTTCCTACCATCATCTAACCTATCCACCCTAGCTTCCTATGTACTTTTTCGTGTCGTTCCCCTTCTTGTTTCGGTGACGTAGGTCGACACATAGATATTTTCGATGGAATTCCAAGATTTCACTCTAAACAAGTGCTACTTTGAGGCCTATGACAAGTGATTCTTAGAAAAACTCTCCAATGGTCCACTTCTTCAAATTTAGGTTCTCTAGGGTGAGTCATTTGATTCCACAAAAAAAAAAAAAAGTCTAGCTCGATTCTATGGCCGGATTGGAAACTTCTCTTCGTTTTGAGTTCGCGCTGAAATCGGCTCCAGCAGTCCCTAATGTCACATCCGGAAACATATATTAACGGTTGGGGAAGGCAATGTAATTGTTCCTACCATCATCTAACCTATCCACCCTAGCTTCCTATGTACCTTTCGTGTCGTTCCCCTTCTTGTTTCGGTACGTAGGTCGACATAGATATTTTCGATGGAATTCCAAGATTTCACTCTAAACAAGTGCTACTTTGAGGCCTATGACAAGTGATGCTTAGAAAAACTCTCCAATGGTCCACTTCTTCAAATTTAGGTTCTCTAGGGTGAGTCATTTGATTCCACAACCGCGAAAAAGTCTAGCTCGATTCTATGGCCGGATTGGAAACTTCTCTCTTCGTTTTGAGTTCACGCTGAAATCGGCTCCAAAGCAGTCCCTAATGTCACATCCGGAAACATATATTAACGGTTGGGGAAGGCAATGTAATTGTTCCTACCATCATCTAACCTATCCACCCTAGCTTCCTATGTACCTTTCGTGTCGTTCCGCTTCTTGTTTTGGTACGTAGGTCGACATAGATATTTTCGATGGAATTCCAAGATTTCACTCTATACAAGTGCTACTTTGAGGCATATGACAAGTGATTCTTAGAAAAACTCTCCAATGGTCCACTTCTTCAAATTTAGGTTCTCTAGGGTGAGTCATTTGATTCCACAACCGCGAAAAAGTCTAGCTCGATTCTATGGCCGGATTGGAAACTTCTCTTCGTTTTGAGTTCACGCTGAAATCGGCTCCAGCAGTCCCTAATGTCACATCCGGAAACATATATTAACGGTTGGGGAAGGCAATGTAATTGTTCCTACCATCATCTAACCTATCCACCCTAGCTTCCTATGTACCTTTCGTGTCGTTCCCCTTCTTGTTTCGGTACGTAGGTCGACATAGATATTTTCGATGGAATTCCAAGATTTCACTCTATACAAGTGCTACTTTGAGGCCTATGACAAGTGATGCTTAGAAAAACTCTCCAATGGTCCACTTCTTCAAATTTAGGTTCTCTAGGGTGAGTCATTTGATTCCACAACCGCAAAAAAAGTCTAGCTCGATTTATATCCCGGATTGGAAACTTCTCTTTGTTTTGAGTTCACGCTGAAATCGGCTCCAGCAGTCCCTACTGTCACATCCAGAAACATATATTAACGGTTGGGGAAGGCAATGTAATTGTTCCTACCATCATCTAACCTATCCACCCTAGCTTCCTATGTACCTTTCGTGTCGTTCCCCTTCTTGTTTCGGTACGTAGGTCGACATAGATATTTTCGATGGAATTCCAAGATTTCACTCTGAACAAGTGCTACTTTGAGGCCTATGACAAGTGATTCTTAGAAAAACTCTCCAATGGTCCACTTCTTCAAATTTAGGTTCTCTAGGGTGAGTCATTTGATTCCACAACCGTAAAAAAAAAAAGTCTAGCTCGATTCTATATCCGGATTGGAAACTTCTCTTCGTTTTGAGTTCACGCTGAAATCGGCTCCAGCTGTCCCTAATGTCACATCCAGAAACATATATTAACGGTTGGGGAAGGCAATGTAATTGTTCCTACCATCATCTAACCTATCCACCCTAGCTTCCTATGTACCTTTCGTGTCGTTCCCCTTCTTGTTTCGGTACGTAGGTCGACATAGATATTTTCGATGGAATTCCAAGATTTCACTCTATACAAGTGCTACTTTGAGGCATATGACAAGTGATTCTTAGAAAAACTCTCCAATGGTCCACTTCTTCAAATTTAGGTTCTCTAGGGTGAGTCATTTGATTCCAAATCGTTGTGGGGATATGGACCCCCTATACCCTCCACACGGCACTACACGGGCCGCACCATCCAAGGAGGCCCGCCCAAGGCAGAGAAGGCGTGCACACATGCCGCGACTAAGATATTGTACCACATTGCTTATCCAAGGCATGTAACCTTGTCTCTGGGACTATATAAGGTGGGCAGGGATCCCCTCAAATAACAACGAATCCTAGATTAGATCACCACAATCTATCTTGTAACACGATATTCTCAATCAATACAATCTAAGCAGGACGTAGGTTTTACGCCATCAAGGCGGCGAACCTGGGTAAAACCCGTGTGTTTGTCCTTCTTCGCCGCTCGCTTAACGTCCCCGTTAGCCGTCTAGCGCACCTCTACCGCTCAATCTACTAGCCGGGCATGCCCACCACTAGACTATCGCCGATAAACCGACGACAGTTGGCGCGCCAGGTAGGGGTGTGCAGGAAGACGCCATGGCTAACAAGATGGATCTTCATCAACGGCGCTAATCCCGGCTACACACAACCTTGAGTCGATGTGGATCCAATCTGCGTCGGTTCATCAACAACACACAACTGCGGCAGGCGTCCTTCGACAACATGGCGCGCGGCATCAGGATTTTTGTCGATGGGCTCATGTCGGCGACGTTCGTCGATCCCGAAGCATCACGACTACGCCACAAGCTTCCAATCTGCTGCAGAGCTATACGTGAGCCACGCGAACAGATCCGACCACACCTGCTACATACCGGAATCGGTCCTCACGACGTCACGCGGGTCAAGCTGCTAGTCGGAGTCCATGCCTCGGATAAACTCGTCCGCTTGCATCTACCGATGGTTCACGTGAGGGCTACGCGACCAAAGCAAACAAGGAAATTCCATGCATGCAAAGATTTATCAAGGAGAGTAACACACGCAGTAAATCTAATGGGTGACACTCTGCGTATAAGCTAAAGTCAAAATTCCATATTTTATTTTTTCAATCTAATATTCCAAGATATCCGATCTCTACATGCTATAATGCATTATCTTGGCAGGAATCTAACGCCATTGGCGCCGCTGATCTCGGCCGATCACACGTAGCTACCGCCGAAACATCACGGCTGACGCAACTTTCCAGCGGCTCATTTACAACAACAAGGCGGAGCCAGCACGCCGGTTCGATCCGATCAATGACTCTGCCCCATGGCCCGAAGTCTCGACGCTTGACTCCCACCTTCCCAAAGCAATGGCCGTTCGGTCCAACTCGCTGACTGCTCTAGACCGAGCCGCGCCGAGCCATCTAAGCCACTTTCGATCGCTCGCCGGATGATGACATCATGCTCGATGACCAACCAGCCGATCCAATCTACATGAATCCAGAAAGCTAAGTCGTGTTTTTATTTTGTTTATTCCTTGCGACATGCTCATATAAGTTCGCCTGTCGTGTTTATCCACAGCTTCCACGGACATAACCGGGCGTAATAAAACGTGATGCGCCTTACTCTCACCAACCGAGTCTACACCAACCCGCCACTCCATCGCCGACAAACAAGCTAAGTCACGCTTTGATAAATTCTCGTCCATCTTCACATATCTTTAGATGTTCTTCGCTTTACAAGTAATCATCGCTTTATAAGTAATCAGCCATACAGTTTCGCCTCCCCAAGTACTTCTAGAGTCGACCCCATCGTCAGACGCGCGCACGCAAGACGCCCTTCCTGGCCACGGGTGGTCGGAATGGTCTCTGGGCCTGATAATGTTCGGGCGCGTGCATTGCGCTACAGTGCCTCACCACTGGATAACTGGTCGGCCGGGCTGGAGTGCTTCGCGTACGGAACCAAACTACGCGCGCTGGCGTTTGTAAACGTTCTACACATGCTTCTTTGAAACCATGACGACTAAGTCATCGGCTACAACTCAACGCTTTGTCACAAAGCTCTCTAGAGCCGCCCCTGTGCGACTAATCCAATCCGTGCATGTGGTAAATCAGTCCCCGTGTATTTGATAGTTGGTAGGAGCTCCTTGTGCGGTTGAACAACCCGCACTGTGTCAATCACGGAGCGTTATACCGCCCACAAAGGCTAGATCGACGCTTAAACGACACTCTAAAAAAAGAGTTAAACAATCTACATTAAACAAACACGCATCGAGCTCTAAGCTCGCGTACAAGCTTCCATCTCTAACCGAGATCAAATATTTATTTTGTACATCACGCACTACCGAACTTCATATTTGTTTTTCAGAACAAGGCTCAGTCAACCAGCTCACGCTTTTACGCTTGGGGGACTCGCCAATCGAATTCCTCTCTCCGATCACTCGCGGATTGCAGGACAAAGACCTCCGATCCATCGCTCGAGTCCACACGACGGGCTTGGCGGCAGCTCGCCGCCGCTCATGACAACCATCGAAGATTTGTGTGTACGCTCACATGCAAGCTAATCAAAGACAAGATCCAAGCTGTATACAAGGCTAATCAACATCGGACATGCACGACGGCAAGGTACACCATGCGTGTGTGAACTCAGGCCCGCGAAACAGATTCCGACTCGACCGCTGCAAGCAGCCTCCGCCAAGTACCAACACCGATCGAGTCCAACTCAACTCCATCCGAAGACAACTTCGACCACGAACCGATGACGAGCAACGTGTCCTACTCCAACACTAACCGGCCACATACAAGAGGATGCATGTTCGTATAGCATCTCAAGCGGCAAGCAAGACATCTGTATCACCACGCCGTTGATGAGGCAAGGAAGCAAGAAGCAGCCGCCAGACATCTACCAGCTCGGAGGACAGCGCGCGGCCATTGGAACGCCAAGACCGAAGTACAGACCTCGTGGTGCAGTTCGAAGCAAGCACCGCCGCCCGAGCCAGAGCAAGCCGCACGACGGCAGCAGATTATCAACTCGTCACCAAGCTGCAGCAAGAGCCATACACGTACATATTATATCACCATTCTCCATGTGCTGATTTCCAGGGCAGCACACGCAAAGATCCCGAAAGCAACGGACAGCGCCCGACCTCACCACCGACGTCGGGGATCAGGCCCGACCTCGCCGACCGCTCGACCGCCTCCGACCTCGCCGACCGCCTGGGGCTGCGCCTTCGACCTCCCGCTTATTCGCCTCCGCCTTGCTGACGCCTCATCGATGTGCTACTAAAGTTCCTCAATGTTGTTCGATCAGGGTGCTGATCTTGGGCAGCGCGTCGAGGGGCTTGATAAAGCACACTTTGGGCTCATTTTTGACCCCCGCTACAAGACTTCTACGGCATCTTCCAAGAGGCTCGGGGGACTATATGGATACATGTCATCTACTTTACTATTATTTATTCTCTTTTTCACTACATGGATACATGTCCGTGGTGGAAACTTTTTCTTCTCTAGAGCACCCAACATCCTCGCAGCGAACCTCAAGACAACCCATGGTGGTCGGAGCAACAGCTACTTCGGCCGGACGCACGCTCTCCCGACGGGTCGGCGTTAATCTACACTAGTCGGACGACGCCTCCCGACCGCTCGCGGCGTTGCTCCACAATCGACGGAGGAGTACATGACGGCATTGCATGACGGATATAGCGTGCTCGGGACTAGCTGTGGGGATATGGACCCCCTATACCCTCTCACGGCACTACATGGGCCGCACCATCCAAGGAGGCCCGCCCAAGATGAGAAGGCGTGCACACATGCACGACTAAGATATTGTACCACATTGCTTATCAAGGCATGTAACCTTGTCTACCTGACTATATAAGGTGGGCAGGGATCCCCTCAAATAACAACGAATCCTAGATTAGATCACCACAATCTATCTTGTAACACGATATTCTCAATCAATACAATCTAAGCAGGACGTAGGTTTTACGCCATCAAGGCGCTCGAACCTCGGGTAAACCCGTGTGTTTTGTCCTTCGCCGATGATGGTAGGAACAATTACATGGAGTTCCCCAACCGTTAATATATGTTTCCGTATGTGACATTAGGGGATCGGCGGCGCCGACATTTCAAGATGAACTCAAAACAAAGAGAACTTTCCAATCCGGATATATAATCGAAGCTAGACTTTTTAGCGGTTGTGGAATCAAACGCCTCACCCTAGAGAACCTAAATTTGAAGAAGTGGACCATTAGATAGTTTTTCTAAGAATCACTTGTCATAGGCCCTCAATGTAGCACTTGTTTAGATTGTGATCTTGGAATTCCATCGAAAATATATCTATGTCGACCTACGCATCAAGCAAGAAGGGGAAGAACACGAAAGGTACATAGGAAGTTAGGGTGGATAGGTTAGATGATGGTAGGAACAATTACATGGCGTTCCCCAACCGTTAATATATGTTTCCGTATGTGACATTAGGGACTGCCAAGCACCGATTTCAGCGAACTCAAAACAAAGAGAACTTTTCCAATCCGGATATAGAATCGAGCTAGACTTTTTAGCGGTTGTGGAATCAAATGCGTCACCCTAGAGAACCTAAATTTGAAGAAGTGGACCATTAGAGAGTTTTTTCTAAGAATCACTTGTCATAGGCCTCAAAGTAGCACTTGTTTAGATTGAAATCTTGGAATTCCTTTGAAAATATCTATGTCGACCTACATTACCAAAACAAGAAGGGGAACGACACGAAAGGTACATAGGAAGTTAGGGTGGATAGGTTAGATAATGGTAGGAACAATTACATGGCGTTCCCCAACCGTTAATATATGTTTCCGTATGTGACATTAGGGATCTGCGGGCGCTGATTTCAGCGAACTCAAAACAAAGAGAACTTTCCAATCCGGATATATAATCGAAGCTAGACTTTTTAGCGGTTGTGGAATCAAACGCCTCACCCTAGAGAACCTAAATTTGAAGAAGTGGACCATTAGAGAGTTTTTCTAAGAATCACTTGTCATAGGCCTCAATGTAGCACTTGTTTAGATTGTGATCTTGGAATTCCATCGAAAATATCTATGTCGACCTACGCATCAAGCAAGAAGGGGAAGAACACGAAAGGTACATAGGAAGTTAGGGTGGATAGGTTAGATGATGGTAGGAACAATTACATGGCGTTCCCCAACCGTTAATATATGTTTCCGTATGTGACATTAGGGACTCTTTGGCGCTGATTTCAGCGAACTCAAAACAAAGAGAACTTTCCAATCCGGATATAGAATCGAGCTAGACTTTTTAGCGGTTGTGGAATCAAATGCGTCACTTTAGAGAACCTAAATTTGAAGAAGTGGACCATTAGAGAGTTTTTCTAAGAATCACTTGTCATAGGCCTCAAAGTAGCACCTGTTTAGATTGAAATCTTGGAATTCCTTTGAAAATATCTATGTCGACCTACGTACCAAAACAAGAAGGGGAACGACACGAAAGGTACATAGGAAGTTAGGGTGGATAGGTTAGATGATGGTAGGAACAATTACATGGCGTTCCCCAACCGTTAATATATGTTTCCGTATGTGACATTAGGGATCTGCTTGCGCTGATTTCCTTAGCGAACTCAAAACAAAGAGAACTTTCCAATCCGGATATAGAATCGAGCTAGACTTTTTTAGTGGTTGTGGAATCAAATGCCTCACCCTAGAGAACCTAAATTTGAAGAAGTGGACCATTAGAGAGTTTTCCTAAGAATCACTTGTCATAGGCCTCAAAGTAGCACTTGTTTAGATTGAGATCTTGGAATTGCATCGAAAATATCTATGTCGACCTACGTACCGAAGCAAGAAGGGGAAGAACACGAAAGGTACATAGGAAGTTAGGGTGGATAGGTTAGATGATGGTAGGAACAATTACATGGCGTTCCCCAACCGTTAATATATGTTTCCGTATGTGACATTAGGGACTGCTGGCGCTGATTTCTGCGCGAACTCAAAACAAAGAGAACTTTCCAATCCGGATATAGAATCGAGCTAGACTTTTTAGCGGTTGTGGAATCAAATGCGTCACCGTAGAGAACCTAAATTTGAAGAAGTGGACCATTAGAGAGTTTTTCTAAGAATCACTTGTCATAGGCCTCAAAGTAGCACTTGTTTAGATTGAGATCTTGGAATTGCATTGAAAATATCTATGTCGACCTACGTACCAAAGCAAGAAGGGAAGGACACGAAAGGTACATAGGAAGTTAGGGTGGATAGGTTAGATGATGGTAGGAACAATTACATGGCGTTCCCTAACCGTTAATATATGTTTCCGTATGTGACATTAGGGACTGGCGCTGATTTTCAAGCGTGAACTCAAAACAAAGAGAACTTTCCAATCCGGATATAGAATCGAGCTAGACTTTTTAGCGGTTGTGGAATCAAATGCGTCACCCTAGAGAACCTAAATTTGAAGAAGTGGACCATTAGAGAGTTTTCCTAAGAATCACTTGTCATAGGCCTCAAAGTAGCACTTGTTTAGATTGAGATCTTGGAATTGCATCGAAAATATCTATGTCGACCTACGTACCGAAGCAAGAAGGGGAAGAACACGAAAGGTACATAGGAAGTTAGGGTGGATAGGTTAGATGATGGTAGGAACAATTACATGGCGTTCCCCAACCGTTAATATATGTTTCCGTATGTGACATTAGGGACTGCTGGCGCTGATTTCTGCGCGAACTCAAAACAAAGAGAACTTTCCAATCCGGATATAGAATCGAGCTAGACTTTTTAGCGGTTGTGGAATCAAATCGTCACCCTAGAGAACCTAAATTTGAAGAAGTGGACCATTAGAGAGTTTTTCTAAGAATCACTTGTCATAGGCCTCAAAGTAGCACTTGTTTAGATTGAAATCTTGGAATTCCTTTGAAAATATCTATGTCGACCTACGTACCAAAACAAGAAGGGAATGACCACGAAAGGTACATAGGAAGTTAGGGTGGATAGGTTAGATGATGGTAGGAACAATTACATGGCGTTCCCCAACCGTTAATATATGTTTCCGTATGTGACATTAGGGACTGCTGGCGCTGATTTCAGCGCGAACTCAAAACAAAGAGAACTTTCCAATCCGGATATAGAATCGAGCTAGACTTTTTAGCGGTTGTGGAATCAAACGCCTCACCCTAGAGAACCTAAATTTGAAGAAGTGGACCATTAGAGAGTTTTTCTAAGAATCACTTGTCATAGGCCTCAAAGTAGCACTTGTTTAGATTGAGATCTTGGAATTCCATCAAAAATATCTATGTCGACCTACGTACCGAAGCAAGAAGGGGAAGAACACGAAAGGTACATAGGAAGTTAGGGTGGATAGGTTAGATGATGGTAGGAACAATTACATGGCGTTCCCCAACCGTTAATATATGTTTCCGTATGTGACATTAGGGACTGCTCGGGCGCTGATTTCGCGCGAACTCAAAACAAAGAGAACTTTCCAATCCGGATATAGAATCGAGCTAGACTTTTTAGCGGTTGTGGAATCAAATGCCTCACCCTAGAGAACCTAAATTTGAAGAAGTGGACCATTAGAGAGTTTTTCTAAGAATCACTTGTCATAGGCCTCAAAGTAGCACTTGTTTAGATTGAAATCTTGGAATTCCTTTGAAAATATCTATGTCGACCTACACCAAAACAAGAAGGGAACGACACGAAAGGTACATAGGAAGTTAGGGTGGATAGGTTAGATGATGGTAGGAACAATTACATGGCGTTCCCCAACCGTTAATATATGTTTCCGTATGTGACATTAGGGATAGCTGGCGCTGATTTCAGCGAACTCAAAACAAAGAGAACTTTCCAATCCGGATATAGAATCGAGCTAGACTTTTTAGCGGTTGTGGAATCAAAGCCTCACCCTAGAGAACCTAAATTTGAAGAAGTGGACCATTAGAGAGTTTTTCTAAGAATCACTTGTCATAGGCCTCAAAGTAGCACTTGTTTAGAGTGAGATCTTGGAATTCCATTGAAATTATCTATGTCGACCTACGTACCGAAACAAGAAGGGGAACGACACGAAAGGTACATAGGAAGTTAGGGTGGATAGGTTAGATGATGGTAGGAACAATTAGTTGGCGTTCCCCAACCGTTAATATATGTTTCCGTATGTGACATTAGGGATTTTGGCGCTGATTTCAGCGAACTCAAAACAAAGAGAACTTTCCAATCCGGATATAGAATCGAGCTAGACTTTTTAGCGGTTGTGGAATCAAACGCCACACCCTAGAGAACCTAAATTTGAAGAAGTGGACCATTAGAGAGTTTTTCTAAGAATCACTTGTCATAGGCCTCAAAGTAGCACTTGTTTAGATTGAGATTTTGGAATTCCATCAAAAATATCTATGTCGACCTACGTACCGAAGCAAGAAGGGGAAGAACACGAAAGGTACATAGGAAGTTAGGGTGGATAGGTTAGATGATGGTAGGAACAATTACATGGCGTTCCCCAACCGTTAATATATGTTTCCGTATGTGACATTAGGGACTGCATTTGGCGCTGATTTCAGCGCGAACTCAAAACAAAGAGAACTTTCCAATCCGGATATAGAATCGAGCTAGGCTTTTTAGCGGTTGTGGAATCAAATGCCTCACCCTAGAGAACCTAAATTTGAAGAAGTGGACCATTAGAGAGTTTTTCTAAGAATCACTTGTCATAGGCCTCAAAGTAGCACTTGTTTAGATTGAGATCTTGGAATTCCTTTGAAAATATCTATGTCGACCTATTACCAAAACAAGAAGGGAACGACACGAAAGGTACATAGGAAGTTAGGGTGGATAGGTTAGATGATGGTAGGAACAATTACATGGCGTTCCCCAACCGTTAATATATGTTTCCGTATGTGACATTAGGGATCGCTGGCGCTGATTTCAGCGAACTCAAAACAAAGAGAACTTTCCAATCCGGATATAGAATCGAGCTAGACTTTCTAGTGGTTGTGGAATCAAATGCCTCACCCTAGAGAACCTAAATTTGAAGAAGTGGACCATTAGAGAGTTTTTCTAAGAATCACTTGTCATAGGCCTCAAAGTAGCACTTGTTTAGATTGAGATCTTGGAATTCCATCAAAAATATCTATGTCGACCTACGTGCAAAACAAGAAGGGGAAGAACACGAAAGGTACATAGGAAGTTAGGGTGGATAGGTTAGATGATGGTAGGAACAATTACATGGCGTTCCCCAACCGTTAATATATGTTTCCGTATGTGACATTAGGGACCTGGCGCTGATTTCAGCGAACTCAAAACAAAGAGAACTTTCCAATCCGGATATAGAATCGAGCTAGACTTTTTAGCGGTTGTGGAATCAAACGCCTCACCCTAGAGAACCTAAATTTGAAGAAGTGGACCATTAGAGAGTTTTTCTAAGAATCACTTGTCATAGGCCTCAAAGTAGCACTTGTTTAGATTGAGATCTTGGAATTCCATCAAAAATATCTATGTCGACCTACGTACCGAAGCAAGAAGGGGAAGAACACGAAAGGTACATAGGAAGTTAGGGTGGATTGGTTAGATGATGGTAGGAACAATTACATGGCGTTCCCCAACCGTTAATATATGTTTCCGTATGTGACATTAGGGGACTGCCGGCGCTGATTTCAGCGCGAACTCAAAACAAAGAGAACTTTCCAATCCGGATATAGAATCGAGCTAGACTTTTAGTGGTTGTGGAATCAAATGCCTCACCCTAGAGAACCTAAATTTGAAGAAGTGGACCATTAGAGAGTTTTTCTAAGAATCACTTGTCATAGGCCTCAAAGTAGCACTTGTTTAGATTGAGATCTTGGAATTCCATCGAAAATATCTATGTCGACCTACGTACCAAAAACAAGAAGGGGAAGAACACGAAAGGTACATAGGAAGTTAGGGTGGATAGGTTAGATGATGGTAGGAACAATTACATGGCGTTCCCCAACCGTTAATATATGTTTCCGTATGTGACATTAGGGGATGGCGGGCGCTGATTTCAGCGAGAACTCAAAACAAAGAGAACTTTCCAATCCGGATATAGAATCGAAGCTAGACTTTTTAGTGGTTGTGGAATCAAACGCCTCACCCTAGAGAACCTAAATTTGAAGAAGTGGACCATTAGAGAGTTTTTCTAAGAATCACTTGTCATAGGCCTCAAAGTAGCACTTGTTTAGATTGAGATCTTGGAATTCCATTGAAAATATCTATGTCGACCTACGCATCAAAACAAGAAGGGGAAGAACACGAAAGGTACATAGGAAGTTAGGGTGGATAGGTTAGATGATGGTAGGAACAATTACATGGCGTTCCCCAACCGTTAATATATGTTTCCGTATGTGACATTAGGGATCGGCGGGCGATTTGATTTCAGCGAACTCAAAACAAAGAGAACTTTCCAATCCGGATATAGAATCGAGCTAGACTTTTTAGCGGTTGTGGAATCAAATGCCTCACCCTAGAGAACCTAAATTTGAAGAAGTGGACCATTAGAGAGTTTTTCTAAGAATCACTTGTCATAGGCCTCAAAGTAGCACTTGTTTAGATTGAGATCTTGGAATTCCATAGAAAATATCTATGTCGACCTACGTACCAAAACAAGAAGGGGAACGACACGAAAGGTACATAGGAAGTTAGGGTGGATAGGTTAGATGATGGTAGGAACAATTACATGGCGTTCCCCAACCGTTAATATATGTTTCCGTATGTGACATTAGGGGACTGCCGGGCGCTGATTTCAGCGCGAACTCAAAAAAACAAAGAGAACTTTCCAATCCGGATATAGAATCGAGCTAGACTTTTTAGCGGTTGTGGAATCAAACGCCTCACCCTAGAGAACCTAAATTTGAAGAAGTGGACCATTAGAGAGTTTTTCTAAGAATCACTTGTCATAGGCCTCAAAGTAGCACTTGTTTAGATTGAGATCTTGGAATTCCATCAAAAATATCTATGTCGACCTACGTACCGAAGCAAGAAGGGGAAGAACACGAAAGGTACATAGGAAGTTAGGGTGGATAGGTTAGATGATGGTAGGAACAATTACATGGCGTTCCCCACCCGTTAATATATGTTTCCGTATGTGACATTAGGGACTGCCGGCGCTGATTTCAGCGAACTCAAAACAAAGAGAACTTTCCAATCCGGATATAGAATCGAGCTAGACTTTCTAGTGGTTGTGGAATCAAATGCCTCACCCTAGAGAACCTAAATTTGAAGTGGACCATTAGAGAGTTTTTCTAAGAATCACTTGTCATAGGCCTCAAAGTAGCACTTGTTTAGATTGAAATCTTGGAATTCCTTTGAAAATATCTATGTCGACCTACGTACCAAAACAAGAAGGGGAACGACACGAAAGGTACATAGGAAGTTAGGGTGGATAGGTTAGATGATGGTAGGAACAATTACATGGCGTTCCCCAACCGTTAATATATGTTTCCGTATGTGACATTAGGGATGGGGCCGGGCGCTGATTTCAGCGCGAACTCAAAACAAAGAGAACTTTCCAATCCGGATATAGAATCGAGCTAGACTTTTTAGCGGTTGTGGAATCAAACGCCTCACCCTAGAGAACCTAAATTTGAAGAAGTGGACCATTAGAGAGTTTTTCTAAGAATCACTTGTCATAGGCCTCAAAGTAGCACTTGTTTAGATTGAGATCTTGGAATTCCATAAAAAATATCTATGTCGACCTACGTACCGAAGCAAGAAGGGGAAGAACACGAAAGGTACATAGGAAGTTAGGGTGGATAGGTTAGATGATGGTAGGAACAATTACATGGCGTTCCCCAACCGTTAATATATGTTTCCGTATGTGACATAGGGGACTGCCGGCGCTGATTTCAGCGCGAACTCAAAACAAAGAGAACTTTCCAATCCGGATATAGAATCGAGCTAGACTTTTTAGTGGTTGTGGAATCAAATGCCTCACCCTAGAGAACCTAAATTTGAAGAAGTGGACCATTAGAGAGTTTTTCTAAGAATCACTTGTCATAGGCCTCAAAGTAGCACTTGTTTAGATTGAAATCTTGGAATTCCTTTGAAAATATCTATGTCGACCTACGTACCAAAACAAGAAGGGGAACGACACGAAAGGTACATAGGAAGTTAGGGTGGATAGGTTAGATGATGGTAGGAACAATTACATGGCGTTCCCCAACCGTTAATATATGTTTCCGTATGTGACATTAGGGATCGGCTGGCGCTGATTTCAGCGCGAACTCAAAACAAAGAGAACTTTCCAATCCGGATATAGAATCGAGCTAGACTTTTTAGCGGTTGTGGAATCAAATGCCTCACCCTAGAGAACCTAAATTTGAAGAAGTGGACCATTAGAGAGTTTTTCTAAGAATCACTTGTCATAGGCCTCAAAGTAGCACTTGTTTAGATTGAAATCTTGGAATTCCTTTGAAAATATCTATGTCGACCTACCTACCAAAACAAGAAGGGGAGCGACACTAAAGGTACATAGGAAGTTAGGGTGGATAGGTTAGATGATGGTAGGAACAATTACATGGCGTTCCCCAACCGTTAATATATGTTTCCGTATGTGACATTAGGGGACTGCCGGGCGCTGATTTCAGCGCGAACTCAAAACAAAGAGAACTTTCCAATCCGGATATAGAATCGAGCTAGACTTTTTAGCGGTTGTGGAATCAAATGCCTCACCCTAGAGAACCTAAATTTGAAGAAGTGGACCATTAGAGAGTTTTTCTAAGAATCACTTGTCATAGGCCTCAAAGTAGCACTTGTTTAGATTGAGATCTTGGAATTCCATCAAAAATATCTATGTCGACCTACGTACAAAAAGCAAGAAGGGGAAGAACACGAAAGGTACATAGGAAGTTAGGGTGGATAGGTTAGATGATGGTAGGAACAATTACATGGCGTTCCCCAACCGTTAATATATGTTTCCGTATGTGACATTAGGGGATGCCGGGCGCTGATTTCAGCGCGAACTCAAAACAAAGAGAACTTTCCAATCCGGATATAGAATCGAGCTAGACTTTTTAGCGGTTGTGGAATCAAATGCCTCACCCTAGAGAACCTAAATTTGAAGAAGTGGACCATTAGAGAGTTTTTCTAAGAATCACTTGTCATAGGCCTCAAAGTAGCACTTGTTTAGATTGAGATCTTGGAATTCCATTGAAAATATCTATGTCGACCTACGCACCAAAACAAGAAGGGGAACGACACGAAAGGTACATAGGAAGTTAGGGTGGATAGGTTAGATGATGGTAGGAACAATTACATGGCGTTCCCCAACCGTTAATATATGTTTCCGTATGTGACATTAGGGGACGGCCGGGCGCTGATTTCAGCGAACTCAAAACAAAGAGAACTTTCCAATCTAGATATAGAATCGAGCTAGACTTTTTAGCGGTTGTGGAATCAAATGCCTCACCCTAGAGAACCTAAATTTGAAGAAGTGGACCATTAGAGAGTTTTTCTAAGAATCACTTGTCATAGGCCTCAAAGTAGCACTTGTTTAGATTGAGATCTTGGAATTCCATTGAAAATATCTATGTCGACCTACGCACCAAAACAAGAAGGGGAACGACACGAAAGGTACATAGGAAGTTAGGGTGGATAGGTTAGATGATGGTAGGAACAATTACATGGCGTTCCCCAACCGTTAATATATATGTTTCCGTATGTGACATTAGGGATCGGGCTGGCGCTGATTTCAGCGCGAACTCAAAAAACAAAGAGAACTTTCCAATCCGGATATAGAATCGAGCTAGACTTTTTAGCGGTTGTGGAATCAAACGCCTCACCCTAGAGAACCTAAATTTGAAGAAGTGGACCATTAGAGAGTTTTTCTAAGAATCACTTGTCATAGGCCTCAAAGTAGCACTTGTTTAGATTGAGATCTTGGAATTCCATCAAAAATATCTATGTCGACCTACGTACCAAAACAAGAAGGGGAAGAACACGAAAGGTACATAGGAAGTTAGGGTGGATAGGTTAGATGATGGTAGGAACAATTACATGGCGTTCCCCAACCGTTAATATATGTTTCCGTATGTGACATTAGGGACTGGCGGCGCTGATTTCAGCGAACTCAAAACAAAGAGAACTTTCCAATCCGGATATAGAATCGAGCTAGACTTTTTAGTGGTTGTGGAATCAAATGCCTCACCCTAGAGAACCTAAATTTGAAGTGGACCATTAGAGAGTTTTTCTAAGAATCACTTGTCATAGGCCTCAAAGTAGCACTTGTTTAGATTGAGATCTTGGAATTCCATCAAAAATATCTATGTCGACCTACGCACCAAAACAAGAAGGGGAAGAACACGAAAGGTACATAGGAAGTTAGGGTGGATAGGTTAGATGATGGTAGGAACAATTACATGGCGTTCCCCAACCGTTAATATATGTTTCCGTATGTGACATTAGGGACTGCGGCGCTGATTTCAGCGAACTCAAAACAAAGAGAACTTTCCAATCCGGATATAGAATCGAGCTAGACTTTTTAGTGGTTGTGGAATCAAATGCCTCACCCTAGAGAACCTAAATTTGAAGAAGTGGACCATTAGAGAGTTTTTCTAAGAATCACTTGTCATAGGCCTCAAAGTAGCACTTGTTTAGATTGAAATCTTGGAATTCCTTTGAAAATATCTATGTCGACCTACGCATCAAAACAAGAAGGGAACGAACACGAAAGGTACATAGGAAGTTAGGGTGGATAGGTTAGATGATGGTAGGAACAATTACATGGCGTTCCCCAACCGTTAATATATGTTTCCGTATGTGACATTAGGGGACTGTTGGCGCTGATTTCAGCGCGAACTCAAAACAAAGAGAACTTTCCAATCCGGATATAGAATCGAGCTAGACTTTTTAGCGGTTGTGGAATCAAATGCCTCACCCTAGAGAACCTAAATTTGAAGAAGTGGACCATTAGAGAGTTTTTCTAAGAATCACTTGTCATAGGCCTCAAAGTAGCACTTGTTTAGATTGAGATCTTGGAATTCCATCAAAAAAATATCTATGTCGACCTACGCACCAAAACAAGAAGGGGAAGAACACGAAAGGTACATAGGAAGTTAGGGTGGATAGGTTAGATGATGGTAGGAACAATTACATGGCGTTCCCCAACCGTTAATATATGTTTCCGTATGTGACATTAGGGATCGCGGGCGCTGATTTCAGCGAGAACTCAAAACAAAGAGAACTTTCCAATCCGGATATAGAATCGAGCTAGACTTTTTAGTGGTTGTGGAATCAAATGCCTCACCCTAGAGAACCTAAATTTGAAGAAGTGGACCATTAGAGAGTTTTTCTAAGAATCACTTGTCATAGGCCTCAAAGTAGCACTTGTTTAGATTGAGATCTTGGAATTCCATCAAAAAATATCTATGTCGACCTACGCACCAAAACAAGAAGGGGAAGAACACGAAAGGTACATAGGAAGTTAGGGTGGATAGGTTAGATGATGGTAGGAACAATTACATGGCGTTCCCCAACCGTTAATATATGTTTCCGTATGTGACATTAGGGATGCTGGGCGCTGATTTCAGTAGCGAACTCAAAACAAAGAGAACTTTCCAATCCGGATATAGAATCGAGCTAGACTTTTTAGCGGTTGTGGAATCAAATGCCTCACCCTAGAGAACCTAAATTTGAAGAAGTGGACCATTAGAGAGTTTTTCTAAGAATCACTTGTCATAGGCCTCAAAGTAGCACTTGTTTAGATTGAGATCTTGGAATTCCATCAAAAATATCTATGTCGACCTACGTACCCAAAACAAGAAGGGGAAGAAACACGAAAGGTACATAGGAAGTTAGGGTGGATAGGTTAGATGATGGTAGGAACAATTACATGGCGTTCCCCACCCGTTAATATATGTTTCCGTATGTGACATTAGGGGAGGGCCGGCGCTGATTTCAGCGAGAACTCAAAACAAAGAGAACTTTCCAATCCGGATATAGAATCGAGCTAGACTTTTTAGTGGTTGTGGAATCAAATGCCTCACCCTAGAGAACCTAAATTTGAAGAAGTGGACCATTAGAGAGTTTTTCTAAGAATCACTTGTCATAGGCCTCAAAGTAGCACTTGTTTAGATTGAGATCTTGGAATTCCTTTCAAAAAAAATATCTATGTCGACCTACGTACCAAAACAAAAGGGGAACGACACGAAAGGTACATAGGAAGTTAGGGTGGATAGGTTAGATGATGGTAGGAACAATTACATGGCGTTCCCCAACCGTTAATATATGTTTCCGTATGTGACATTAGGGACTGCGGGCGCTGATTTCAGCGAACTCAAAACAAAGAGAACTTTCCAATCCGGATATAGAATCGAGCTAGACTTTTTAGCGGTTGTGGAATCAAACGCCTCACCCTAGAGAACCTAAATTTGAAGAAGTGGACCATTAGAGAGTTTTTCTAAGAATCACTTGTCATAGGCCTCAAAGTAGCACTTGTTTAGATTGAGATCTTGGAATTCCATCAAAAATATCTATGTCGACCCTACGCACCAAAGCAAGAAGGGGAAGAACACGAAAGGTACATAGGAAGTTAGGGTGGATAGGTTAGATGATGGTAGGAACAATTACATGGCGTTCCCCAACCGTTAATATATGTTTCCGTATGTGACATTAGGGATCTGCTGGCGCTGATTTCAGCGCGAACTCAAAACAAAGAGAACTTTCCAATCCGGATATAGAATCGAGCTAGACTTTTTAGTGGTTGTGGAATCAAATGCCTCACCCTAGAGAACCTAAATTTGAAGAAGTGGACCATTAGAGAGTTTTTCTAAGAATCACTTGTCATAGGCCTCAAAGTAGCACTTGTTTAGATTGAGATCTTGGAATTCCATCGAAAATATCTATGTCGACCTACGTACCAAAACAAGAAGGGGAACGACACGAAAGGTACATAGGAAGTTAGGGTGGATAGGTTAGATGATGGTAGGAACAATTACATGGCGTTCCCCAACCGTTAATATATGTTTCCGTATGTGACATTAGGGACTGCTGGCGCTGATTTCAGCGCGAACTCAAAACAAAGAGAACTTTCCAATCCGGATATAGAATCGAGCTAGACTTTTTAGCGGTTGTGGAATCAAATGCCTCACCCTAGAGAACCTAAATTTGAAGAAGTGGACCATTAGAGAGTTTTTCTAAGAATCACTTGTCATAGGCCTCAAAGTAGCACTTGTTTAGATTGAGATCTTGGAATTCCATTGAAATTATCTATGTCGACCTACGTACCAAAACAAGAAGGGGAACGACACGAAAGGTACATAGGAAGTTAGGGTGGATAGGTTAGATGATGGTAGGAACAATTACATGGCGTTCCCCAACCGTTAATATATGTTTCCGTATGTGACATTAGGGACTGCCGGCGCTGATTTCAGCGAACTCAAAAAAACAAAGAGAACTTTCCAATCCGGATATAGAATCGAGCTAGACTTTTTAGCGGTTGTGGAATCAAACGCCTCACCCTAGAGAACCTAAATTTGAAGAAGTGGACCATTAGAGAGTTTTTCTAAGAATCACTTGTCATAGGCCTCAAAGTAGCACTTGTTTAGATTGACATCTTGGAATTCCTTTGAAAATATCTATGTCGACCTACCTACCAAAACAAGAAGGGGAATGACACGAAAGGTACATAGGAAGTTAGGGTGGATAGGTTAGATGATGGTAGGAACAATTACATGGCGTTCACCAACCGTTAATATATGTTTCCGTATGTGACATTAGGGACTGCTGGCGCTGATTTCAGCGCGAACTCAAAACAAAGAGAACTTTCCAATCCGGATATAGAATCGAGCTAGACTTTTTAGCGGTTGTGGAATCAAATGCCTCACCCTAGAGAACCTAAATTTGAAGAAGTGGACCATTAGAGAGTTTTTCTAAGAATCACTTGTCATAGGCCTCAAAGTAGCACTTGTTTAGATTGAGATCTTGGAATTCCATCAAAAATATCTATGTCGACCTACGTACCGAAGCAAGAAGGGGAAGAACACGAAAGGTACATAGGAAGTTAGGGTGGATTGGTTAGATGATGGTAGGAACAATTACATGGCGTTCCCCACCCGTTAATATATGTTTCCGTATGTGACATTAGGGACTGCCGGCGCTGATTTCAGCGCGAACTCAAAACAAAGAGAACTTTCCAATCCGGATATAGAATCGAGCTAGACTTTTAGTGGTTGTGGAATCAAATGCCTCACCCTAGAGAACCTAAATTTGAAGAAGTGGACCATTAGAGAGTTTTTCTAAGAATCACTTGTCATAGGCCTCAAAGTAGCACTTGTTTAGATTGAAATCTTGGAATTCCTTTGAAAATATCTATGTCGACCTACGTACTAAAACAAGAAGGGGAACGACACAAAAGATACATAGGAAGTTAGGGTGGATAGGTTAGATGATGGTAGGAACAATTACATGGCGTTCCCCAACCGTTAATATATGTTTCCGTATGTGACATTAGGGACTGCTGGCGCTGATTTCAGCGCGAACTCAAAACAAAGAGAACTTTCCAATCCGGATATAGAATCGAGCTAGACTTTTTAGCGGTTGTGGAATCAAATGCCTCACCCTAGAGAACCTAAATTTGAAGAAGTGGACCATTAGAGAGTTTTTCTAAGAATCACTTGTCATAGGCCTCAAAGTAGCACTTGTTTAGATTGAGAGATCTTGGAATTCCATCAAAAATATCTATGTCGACCTACGTATCAAAAACAAGAAGGGGAAGAACACGAAAGGTACATAGGAAGTTAGGGTGGATAGGTTAGATGATGGTAGGAACAATTACATGGCGTTCCCCAACCGTTAATATATGTTTCCGTATGTGACATTAGGGACTGCCGGGCGCTGATTTCAGCGCGAACTCAAAACAAAGAGAACTTTCCAATCCGGATATAGAATCGAGCTAGACTTTTTAGTGGTTGTGGAATCAAATGCCTCACCCTAGAGAACCTAAATTTGAAGAAGTGGACCATTAGAGAGTTTTTCTAAGAATCACTTGTCATAGGCCTCAAAGTAGCACTTGTTTAGATTGAGATCTTGGAATTCCTTTCAAAAAAATATCTATGTCGACCTACGCACCCAAAACAAGAAGGGGAATGACACGAAAGGTACATAGGAAGTTAGGGTGGATAGGTTAGATGATGGTAGGAACAATTACATGGCGTTCCCCAACCCGTTAATATATGTTTCCGTATGTGACATTAGGGACTGCTGGCGCTGATTTCAGCGAACTCAAAAACAAAGAGAACTTTCCAATCCGGATATAGAATCGAGCTAGACTTTTTAGCGGTTGTGGAATCAAATGCCTCACCCTAGAGAACCTAAATTTGAAGAAGTGGACCATTAGAGAGTTTTTCTAAGAATCACTTGTCATAGGCCTCAAAGTAGCACTTGTTTAGATTGAGATCTTGGAATTCCATCAAAAATATCTATGTCGACCTACGTACCGAAGCAAGAAGGGGAAGAACACGAAAGGTACATAGGAAGTTAGGGTGGATAGGTTAGATGATGGTAGGAACAATTACATGGCGTTCCCCAACCGTTAATATATGTTTCCGTATGTGACATTAGGGGGCCGGCGCTGATTTCAGCGAACTCAAAACAAAGAGAACTTTCCAATCCGGATATAGAATCGAGCTAGACTTTCTAGTGGTTGTGGAATCAAATGCCTCACCCTAGAGAACCTAAATTTGAAGTGGACCATTAGAGAGTTTTTCTAAGAATCACTTGTCATAGGCCTCAAAGTAGCACTTGTTTAGATTGAAATCTTGGAATTCCTTTGAAAATATCTATGTCGACCTACGCACCAAAACAAGAAGGGGAACGACACTAAAGGTACATAGGAAGTTAGGGTGGATAGGTTAGATGATGGTAGGAACAATTACATGGCGTTCCCCAACCGTTAATATATGTTTCCGTATGTGACATTAGGGATCTGGCGGCGCTGATTTCAGCGCGAACTCAAAACAAAGAGAACTTTCCAATCCGGATATAGAATCGAGCTAGACTTTTTAGCGGTTGTGGAATCAAATGCGCCTCACCCTAGAGAACCTAAATTTGAAGAAGTGGACCATTAGAGAGTTTTTCTAAGAATCACTTGTCATAGGCCTCAAAGTAGCACTTGTTTAGATTGAGATCTTGGAATTCCATCAAAAATATCTATGTCGACCTACGCATCAAAACAAGAAGGGAAGAACACTAAAAGGTACATAGGAAGTTAGGGTGGATAGGTTAGATGATGGTAGGAACAATTACATGGCGTTCCCCAACCGTTAATATATGTTTCCGTATGTGACATTAGGGACCGCTGTCGCTGATTTCAGAGCGAACTCAAAACAAAGAGAACTTTCCAATCCGGATATTGAATCGAGCTAGACTTTTTAGCGGTTGTGGAATCAAATGCCTCACCCTAGAGAACCTAAATTTGAAGAAGTGGACCATTAGAGAGTTTTTCTAAGAATCACTTGTCATAGGCCTCAAAGTAGCACTTGTTTAGATTGAGATCTTGGAATTCCATCAAAAAATATCTATGTCGACCTACGCATCAAAACAAGAAGGGGAGAACACTAAAGGTACATAGGAAGTTAGGGTGGATAGGTTAGATGATGGTAGGAACAATTACATGGCGTTCCCCAACCGTTAATATATGTTTCCGTATGTGACATTAGGGATCTTCGGGCGCTGATTTCAGCGCGAACTCAAAACAAAGAGAACTTTCCAATCCGGATATAGAATCGAGCTAGACTTTTTAGCGGTTGTGGAATCAAACGCCTCACCCTAGAGAACCTAAATTTGAAGAAGTGGACCATTAGAGAGTTTTTCTAAGAATCACTTGTCATAGGCCTCAAAGTAGCACTTGTTTAGATTGAAATCTTGGAATTCCTTTCAAAAATATCTATGTCGACCTACGTACCAAAACAAGAAGGGGAAACGACACGAAAGGTACATAGGAAGTTAGGGTGGATAGGTTAGATGATGGTAGGAACAATTAGTTGGCGTTCCCCAACCGTTAATATATGTTTCCGTATGTGACATTAGGGACTGCTGGCGCTGATTTCAGCGCGAACTCAAAACAAAGAGAACTTTCCAATCCGGATATAGAATCGAGCTAGACTTTTTAGCGGTTGTGGAATCAAACGCCACACCCTGGAGAACCTAAATTTGAAGAAGTGGACCATTAGAGAGTTTTTCTAAGAATCACTTGTCATAGGCCTCAAAGTAGCACTTGTTTAGATTGAGATCTTGGAATTCCATTGAAAATATCTATGTCGACCTACGCACCAAAACAAGAAGGGAAGACACGAAAGGTACATAGGAAGTTAGGGTGGATAGGTTAGATGATGGTAGGAACAATTACATGGCGTTCCCCAACCGTTAATATATGTTTCCGTATGTGACATTAGGGATCGGCCGGGCGCTGATTTCAGCGCGAACTCAAAACAAAGAGAACTTTCCAATCCGGATATAGAATCGAGCTAGACTTTTTAGCGGTTGTGGAATCAAACGCCACACCCTGGAGAACCTAAATTTGAAGAAGTGGACCATTAGAGAATTTTTCTAAGAATCACTTGTCATAGGCCTCAAAGTAGCACTTGTTTAGAGTGACATCTTGGAATTCCTTTGAAAATATCTATGTCGACCTACCTACCCAAACTAGAAGGGGAATGACACGAAAGGTACATAGGAAGTTAGGGTGGATAGGTTAGATGATGGTAGGAACAATTACATGGCGTTCCCCAACCGTTAATATATGTTTCCGTATGTGACATTAGGGGATGTTGGGCGCTGATTTCAGCGAACTCAAAACAAAGAGAACTTTCCAATCCGGATATAGAATCGAGCTAGACTTTTTAGCGGTTGTGGAATCAAACGCCTCACCCTAGAGAACCTAAATTTGAAGAAGTGGACCATTAGAGAGTTTTTCTAAGAATCACTTGTCATAGGCCTCAAAGTAGCACTTGTTTAGATTGAGATTTTGGAATTCCATCAAAAATATCTATGTCGACCCACGCATCAAGCAAGAAGGGGAAGAACACTAAAGGTACATAGGAAGTTAGGGTGGATTGGTTAGATCATGGTAGGAACAATTACATGGCGTTCCCCACCCGTTAATATATGTTTCCGTATGTGACATTAGGGACTGCTGGCGCTGATTTCAGCGCGAACTCAAAACAAAGAGAACTTTCCAATCCGGATATAGAATCGAGCTAGACTTTCTAGTGGTTGTGGAATCAAATGCCTCACCCTAGAGAACCTAAATTTGAAGTGGACCATTAGAGAGTTTTTCTAAGAATCACTTGTCATAGGCCTCAAAGTAGCACTTGTTTAGATTGAAATCTTGGAATTCCTTTGAAAATATCTATGTCGACCTACGTACCAAAACAAGAAGGGGAACGATACCTAAAGGTACATAGGAAGTTAGGGTGGATAGGTTAGATGATGGTAGGAACAATTACATGGCGTTCCCCAACCGTTAATATATGTTTCCGTATGTGACATTAGGGGACTGCTGGCGCTGATTTCAGCGCGAACAAAAACAAAGAGAACTTTCCAATCTAGATATAGAATCGAGCTAGACTTTTTAGCGGTTGTGGAATCAAACGCGTCACCCTAGAGAACCTAAATTTGAAGAAGTGGACCATTAGAGAGTTTTTCTAAGAATCACTTGTCATAGGGCCTCAAAGTAGCACTTGTTTAGATTGAGATCTTGGAATTCCATCAAAAATATCTATGTCGACCTACGTACCGAAAAACAAGAAGGGGGAACGACACGAAAGGTACATAGGAAGTTAGGGTGGATAGGTTAGATGATGTTAGGAACAATTACATGGCGTTCCCCAACCATTAATATATGTTTCCGTATGTGACATTAGGGACTGCTGGCGCTGATTTCAGCGCGAACTCAAAAACAAAGAGAACTTTCCAATCCGGATATAGAATCGAAGCTAGACTTTTTAGCGGTTGTGGAATCAAACGCCTCACCCTAGAGAACCTAAATTTGAAGAAGTGGACCATTAGAGAGTTTTTCTAAGAATCACTTGTCATAGGCCCCAAAGTAGCACTTGTTTAGATTGAGATCTTGGAATTCCATCAAAATATCTATGTCGACCCACGCATCAAGCAAGAAGGGAAGAACTGATGAGGACATGATAGGCTCAGGATATGACCTTTGTTAGCCACTCAAAAAAATAAAGGTGAATCAACTCTATTTTATGTTTAGGTTTGATACATTTGAACAACTGTTGCTGCACCGTGATCTTTGTGTGTTTTCATTTTAGAATTGCTTAAATGGATCAAAGAAAGTCTTGGTTGCAAATGGAGAACTTGAGGACCAAAGAAGTTGATTGGGGACCAGGCCAAGTCATCCTAATGTTCCCCTACAAGGCCACCACGTCACTTTTGGTCCAAGAGAAGAAAGAGTCCAAGTCCAACACGTTTTGGAGTTGATTCGGACTGCAGCATACCTCCAACTTGTGACAGTCGCCACGGTTGCATACGGAGTCGGATTTGGACGGTTCAAGACTCTTTGGAAAGCTTATCAAGTCTACTTTCATACGGATCCAGTCCCACGTCCATATCTTATATGAGGCGGCTGCAATGACCGAAACATCACCGAGAGTTTTTCTGTCTAGGGTGCTGTGTCACCATATTTTTGGCCCAACAGGCCATGTATCGAGTTTGGGTCCATTGGGACGCGGCAAGGGTTAGAGGACGACCCCAACACCTCTTTGGTCGTCCTCTCATCTACTTATATGCCTCTAGAGCCGCCATAAACGGATGGGGGTTTTGTTTACGTCGAGTTAGCCATCGCTACCGCCTTTCAGCTGCGTGTTGGATCAACCGCCCGTCTGATTGTTAACGGAACCCACCATATCATCAATTCAGTTTGTGTTCTTCAATTCTATCTTGCAATTGAGTGCTTGTTATACTTGTTCTTGCTGGTTTTCGATTGTTTGCAGGACAGGTGCCTAAGTGGGCGGGTGTTGCGCCCCACAAGATCGCGATGACCATTGGAGGTGGTGTATCGGTTGCTAGGCTAAAGAGTGGTGTGGCTGTAGTCGGGCCGTGAACGCCGTCTCCATCCACCAATCGAC